>JAJLWU010000115.1:0-25520 GCA_030570855.1 Tardiomyces digboiensis | reverse complement strand
AGCTCGAAGATGTCCTGTATCCGTCCAACGTTGTTTAAACTCCCCATACCCTTTCTAACGAGTCATAGTGCATGAATTTTATGAGCAATACGTCAATTCCGTATTATTCTATGCTGTGTCTTAGTCACACTAGAATGATTGGGCCCACGGTCCCGTTGTGCTGGTGAATAATGTGGCCGTCGTCCGGGCCGTTGCCGGGCCACTGAGTAGCCATCAGTCATGAAGTTGTGCAAGCTTCTACGCGTGTCGCCAAACGTCATGTCTGCTTTTTTTTTTTTCTTGCTGGCCGTGCTAGCTGAACAAGACCTCCTCGGCTGTCAGATCTGGTTTGATTCTAAAGGGGCGGTTGCGCCACATGACCGTTTGACCACACATCGCCTTGACCCATATGGGCAGCGCCAAAAGTTCGCGCATCGCCCACACAACGAGCCATTCGCGCAGTGGCCGAGGTTGGCCGCTGACAAGAACATCTGGAGAGTAGTAGCGTGACATAAAATAAGGAGCGTTGCCCGACGAGTATTCGACATTGGCAAACGCCGTCAAATTGTGGAAGTTCCAGTAGTCAATAATGCACCACACCACAAGATGCAGCAAAAAATATGTCCAACTAAATGTGGATGAGCCTTGAAATGCAACGACACTCAGAGCAAACGAACCCATAATGCCACATACAATGCTCTCGGTGGTTGGCTCAATCAGCGTGGCGAAAAAGACCATGTAGCGCCGAACCCGTAGCCAGCGAACGCGTCGCGATACATAGCCACGGTACGACACATTGCGCTGAGGTTGCACAACCGTATCGGAAGTCATGGCAGACCGGCCACCAGCTCGCCAAATGGCATCGGCAATCATATTGTCCTCGGCAATATACAATGCAAAATCCCGAATTCCTTCTCCAAAGCCCTTGTTGACAGCAGCATCAAGAGTAGATCGTCTATATAAGTTGGACTTGCCCATGACGCACGCTGCCACTGCAAGCTGGTTAATCGCAGTGTAGAACTTGGAATGAGCCGTGAGCATAAACATCTCGTCTAACCGTGCTCCCCAATTAGAGCTGTCATTGCAAATTGCCATTACCATGGGCAAATGATGAACAATTTTAATTTTCGGATTTCGTCGAAATTCCTCGACTGATCGTCTTAATGCACCAGGTGATACCCACACGTTTGAGTCCAGTACCCAAACTATATCATACTTGGCAGCCATGTAACCCTTTGCAAGATTGTTAATCTTTGGATTGGGGCCGTAGCGGTCCTCGCCAATTAGTAGTTTGGCGTCGACTTTTGGGTATTTTTCGATGAGCTCCTGCGCTACAGCAATGGCTGCGTCTGCCGGGCTGGCAACACAAAATATAATTTCAAACTTTTCATAATCCTGCTCCAGTGCACTTATTAGGCAGGATGACATCTCTGTATCAATTCCTTTGAGTGGTCTCAGTATTGTGACCCCTTCGGCTTGTTCGCCGGGGCCTATTTCTTCAGTAGTCGCCACCCGCGTATTTCTCTTAAAACTGATGTTAGTATCGCCCAAACTCCGAAACAATTTTTATGAACGCGGAACAACCGGAACCGGTGTTACAACTATTGAAGTGTACTTACATTGTCCAGGTACCCAGCAGTGCGTTAGAAACAACAAAGCAGTACCATACTAACAGAACGACCGCTGAAGTGCGTATTACCGTCGAGTATTGGACTGTCGGGGTGTCTGTTACTGTTTCATCCTGGACAGATGCGTTCACCGCTTGCTCGGCGTTGGCTCCAATAAATGGGCCAGCTATGTATGCCACCAGCGGCACAAAGATACCCAGCATTAGTGGTGGCAGCACACTGACTGCTAAGAATGCGGTTCTAGTTGTCGCAGTGTCACCAATTTTTTTGGAGCTAAATTGAACTCGCGTCTCATCGCAGATCACATGCGGGTGCATATATGCAGCATGCGAGGTGCTCGATGGCTAGTTCACTCGTGCTCTCTGAACTGTTTGTTGCGAAGTAATTAATAGCTTTCCACTCATGTACCTTGGAAGTATGAGCTCCATGGTCTTTCATCGATGTAGATATGTCGTGAGTATCACTCGTATCGGTAGCACCGGTTGAATAGCACCCCTCCAATAGATGATGACTCCCAGACTCCGACTCTGTTTTGCGTGTTTACATGGGGCTTGCACTTATTCGAAAAGTGCATTGCAATCAATCCCACGTAAGCTAGTCCACGTCATCACCTCGGCAACAATCAAGGTTGTGCTTGGCACTTCCAGCTGCCAGGGGCTGGTGACAACGTCACTTGACGCGTCATTATTGTACAATTAAAGTGTTTCCCCGGCTTGGCTGGTTCTATTGACCACATCCAGAGGAATGCGATTATAGATGGGTGTTGCAGGGGTCGGAAACGTTTGAGTGCGGGGTCTACTGTGGGGAACCGGGTTCTGTCTGGCGTTGGGCGCATGGCTGCTGCGAGAACGTTTATCCGCAAGGAAAGATATATCACTGTTTGATCTCTTGGCGTTCAGAGACTCTCAAGAACAAATGAACAAAATGTTTCATTCAGCTCGAGGAGGGCAAGGCACTGTCAGGCTTTCTAATGGGACCGAGCTCGCATACTCTGACTCTGGCGCTCCCACTGGATTGACTGACTATGACACTTTGATCATGGTCCATGGTTGTGGCTTCAACAAGGGTATGCTTAAAACTGTTTCCTGGATCCCGTGGGCTCTAAAACCTGAGATTGTGTCTAATATCGTGATCTGTATGTTCCGTTTAGAGAAACAAATATTGAATTGACAACAGAGATATTTCAACCCATGTTCAGAGCGCGCGATACTTGCAAGGTTCGAATTATTAGCTACAACCAACGTGGGTACGCAGGATCAACCCCGTTGACCGAGGAAGAAAGGCTATTGAAGGGGGACCGCGTTGAGATGACCCGCGAGTACGTGGAGGATTTAGTGCTGTTTATCCAACAGTGGCAGCTGCCGCGAAGACCGATAGTCGTGGGGTGGTCAAAAGCCGGTTACCTATTGCTGGGGATCGCACATCCGACATTTATTCGCCAGGATCTCCGTGACATGGTGAAAGGCACGATTTCGGGTCTCGTGTTTTACGAGCCGCCTGGGAGCTTGATGTCTGACAAGCTTACACCTGAATTCATAGCGGCGGATATGAACAACAAGGAAAAAGGAATCCAGAATTTCTATGACTGGGCGATGGGATTCTATAAACTGGGCGACACCAAATTCTACGACAATTCGAAACTTTTGCTGACTAGATCTCACCAAAGCGCATCCAAAACTCCCAGCATGGTCAGGCATGGGTTTTACTGGGCCAACGCGCTGAAACCGCGTGTCCAACGCGAATTTGCGCAGCAGGCGTTCAAGAACAAGGATATACCGCTGGTAGTGGTCCACAATGGCGAGTCGCCTGGCTACGTGCTCCAAGCTGCAAAGTCTGCAAAGGCTTTTGGTGCCCCTACTGCGCTCCTCTACGCGGGCGGCAACCACTTTGCGTTTGCCCATGAGCCTGAGCGATGGATAATTAGTGTACTACATGCATTTTCGAAGGTCTCCAAAACCTCATCTGCCAAACTTTGACTAGGTCAAATGTTTGTGGTGTTTGTAACTACAGGCATTTAATCAAATATATCCTGGAACAATCCGTACACTGATAAGTTGCATCAAGGCTCCGGTGTTTCTGTAATAAACGTTAGAGAGAACGAGACACATGCTCAGCAACGAAAACTAGGATCCCATAACAAAAATAAGGACTGATGTATAATCACGACGTGAACGAGCGCGTTACCGTTCTTCACTGAAAGACAATGGTTGTGGAACTCAGCCACGGGCCCCTGTAGCACTTGTCGAGCAGCTGACGGACACGAGTTCGATCTGTACATCCCCCGCACCCCGCATTTCGCTTAGTTAGTACAAGGATACTCGGAGAATATCGGGGATGGATCTTCAGTGGAGGGGCACAGTCACAGCCGACGTCTCTTTTGAGAAAGTTATCTTAGCACTTGTTGTCGACCAAACCTGTGGCCATATTTCACTGCTGATTGCTATGATATTTCGTCAGGCATTAACTTGGCTCTACCACACTAGGTTTTCCACTTGCCGCGTAGACCGTCAGCCGTGCTCTCGGACATCGCCGAAGACGTGGGGCTGGGAGTGCCGCCTATCTCGAGAATGGCATATTAGTGCAACCTAACGCAGGAACCGTTACTAGAAGATGGTGAATGCGAGGAGTACCGAGTTGGAACCGTGTACTCAGGGTCGATCTGACAGGGTATTTGCCAATGCAGTGCGCGGGGTGCTCTATCGTATCGTACTCTTTCTATGTCGCGTGCGACCAGTGAATAGCTATAGGCAATAAACAAAGTTTCTGGTGTTTAAAGGTTTGTAAAACGTGAATTAGTTGCTTGCCCGAGTCAGACGCTCATACTGGTCGAGGCAAAACTTCAGATCCTCTCAGATCCAGATCACCCATCTAATACTGGAAGGTGGGGCCCTGGAATAACTCGGAATCTGTGGTTTGTCAGATACTCGAGCAAGCATGAACAAAACCTTTGGCCGGTACTCTGAACAACATTTAAAGGTCCAACAAGGTGTCAACTACACTGCGAGTGGATGTCCGTTAAACACATGCCGGCAATAGCAGTCTATTAAGTATCATTGCAGTACACAAACCCTACGTTGTGGTTATGGGGCTCTTCTTTTACCTGGGCCGCCCAAGAAAGCCCCGTTTCATATTTGAAAACGGCTCCCCGCCGTTTTAGTATCGATATGCGAGTCTAGATCACATGACCTGCATGCGGGGCAAGTGGCTCTAGCATATTTCAATAGCGAAGCCGCCCCGCGGGACGTAACGCGCTCAACTTGATATATTTTCTGTATTATTTTCTGTGGCAGTGCGGATATCCGCTGGGAACTTTGATTCGGTGTCCACGGAAAGACTTCAGAGCAAGCAACTAGGATCCACGACTTTTTCCGTAGATGGGCAGTGACGATGGCGAGCGGCCTGAGAAGCGACGACGGGCTTCGTCGTCCGTCTCGTCCGTTATCGGCGTAACGAGGTCCATTAATGCATGTCAACGATGCCGCGCTCGCAAAACCAGGTGCGATCAAAACTACCCAAGTTGTACACCATGCTTGAAGAGCAAAGTCGAATGTATTGGTATTGATGCCGCAACTGGCAGGCTGGTACCAAGGAGCTATGTAGCCCACTTGGAGGACCGGGTCGCACAGTTGGAACTGTTGCTGCAGAAGAAAGGTGGAGACGCCAAATCGGGGTCTGGTCCCGCATTAAAGGTAGAGGACAGTGGTGGTCTTGGCAAGTAAGTGCACAAAATATCAGTACTAGAGGGAATGAGACTGACATACAGAGTCGACGGTGACCAACAAGCTGGTGGAGATAGATCGACAAATTCCGATGCAACGGGCGAAGGCAGCGTCTCGTCTGATGATGGATTAAAGCGGGCCCTATCCACTGCCGGTAGCACAAAGTCGGGATCTGTACGGTCTGCTGCTGATATGATGTCGGTTGGCATGAGCGCAAAGTCCACTGCTGCTCGCGAGCCTACTGGTGATGGAAGAAAGTCTGCGGATGGTGTCACTAGGTCAGATGGTGGATATCTTGGCGCCGGATCTGGCTTGACATTTGCAAGGTTGCTATTGACAGCAGTTAAGCTCAAGGTGCGGCCAGTGGGCGCTAGCGATTCTTCCACTCAGAAATCTCTGCCGCCCGAGCCTATTGGCCTACCCCCGAAACGCATTGCGGAGGAATATCTGACACTGTACTTTAGCCAGGCGAACCCACAGATGCCAATTTTGCACCGTGAGGACTTTGTCAAGAGATATTTCCAGCCTATCTATGGAAAGTTGACGCGAGGGGTTAGCCTGGCAAATGATTACACCGTATCTGGCTGCGAGGTTGCTGCAGACAATGAAGACTTTTCAGACACATACTATTACCGCAACTATGTATCCAAGGATGGCAAGACTGACGAGGATCCTGTTAACAAGCCGACACCGCAACCGGCATTGTTTTTCCTTAATATTATTTTTGCTATTGCTACTTCGGTGCGCATGCTCGAGAACCCTGATAGACTGTCGGAGCAGTACAAGGCGGCTTCCCAGCTGCATTTTGAGTCGGTGTTCGGGTCGTCGGATCGCCTAGAGGCGCTGCAGGGGCTGTTGCTTTTGTCTCTGTATTCTATCATGCGGCCAGCTACTCCTGGTGTATGGTACGTGCTCGGCACTGCTATGCGTCTTTGCGTGGACCTGGGCCTTCATACCGAGGAAAAGCGAGCTTGGGCATTTGAGGACTCTGTTGCACATGGTGCTTCGGCAGCCGACCTAGCTCCACAGATGTCTTCAGGTTCTCTGCGGATCCCCAAAAAGTCCTCCAGTCTAAAGTCTGGCCGCAACGCGACACCTGCAAAGCTAGCTCATGAGTGGACGCTTGATATGAAACGACGTCTGTTCTGGTGTACCTACGCCCTTGACAGGCAGGTCTGTGTATATATGGGCCGACCTGTAGGAATCGCAGAGGAATCCATCAAGGTCAAGTTTCCGAGCGAACTGGATGATGCTGTCGTTGGCACCGCAGTTGGTGTAAGCATTAGTGCCAGTGGAGGCTTTGGCACCCGGTCGCTGTCTTACAAGTCAGTTTCCCTGTCCTTCTTCCGTATGCGCCAGCTGCAGGCAGAAATCCAGAGAGTTCTTTACGACTGTGCACCAATTCCCCGAGAGTTTGGATCCCTAGAAGCGTGGCGCGAGTCCATGGCAGGGCGCCTGCATGAGTGGCACAATAACTGCCCAAAATCGCACAAGAAAATGAATTGTGCTTTCAATGTAGGATTCTTTGATCTCAATTACCACCAGTCGCGGCTTTTGTTATATGGAATTTCTCCAGCGACCCGCTATTTGACCCCTGCGTCGTGCCAGATTATCGCCAACGCTGGAGCAAATATCATTGAAAAGTACAACGAGCTCCATGGTAGTCGCTGTATTAACTACACTTGGGTTGCCGTTCACAATCTCTTCATGGCTGGCACTAGCTATCTCTACGCCATGTACCACTCGCCAGAAGTACGACAAGCAGCGACTATTGAAGAACTGGAATTTGAGTGCATGGCTTGTTTGCGAGTGCTCGAAGCATTGAAAGGACACTGTGCAGCGGCAGAGTCGTGCCGAGATTGCTTTGAGCTTCTTGCATCTGCTATTATTCGCTTGTGTCGAGATGAAAAGGATAATCAGGCGGCTGCACAAGCTCAGCTTGTTCCACAAAGAATCGCCACCACGGCAAGCTCTCCCAGCATCGTTAGTAATAACGATATTGGCGGCGTCCAGACTGGTGTTTTTGGAAGTGCGACGTTAGATGCACTGCAGGAGGATCTCGATGCATTTTTCCGCAAAGCAGCGGACCTCGATTCGGCCTCGGCCAAGAGTCCAGAGTCCATTCAAGGCTCCGCAGTGGCCTATTATGACTGGCCAGGGTTCCCTGATCAGCAGGGAGCGCATGGATCACCTGGAGGAGGTGTAGATGGGCTTATTAACCATCCGATAGACAACCAGCGCATTTTTGACTATATTAATGAGGTTCCCACCGCTCGAATTTGGGACCAGTTTTTTGCCAATGGTTTACCGGCTGCTCACGACACGCTATGACACATATGACACGTCATGATATAAATTTTTGGGAATGTTATTATCTTTTTCTAGTAATGGATTGGTGAATTACTAATTAGCAAAACCAAGGGAGACACTGTAAATCACTTTCGTTGGTAGCAAAAGTCCTCTGACACTGAAGTCGCAAGCCTCCGCGTCCCGGTAAGAGTTGTGTGGCCCGCCGGCTATCTGTCGAGATCGTCAAGTTCATTTAGCTTTAGTCAGATAGAGAGCCAGCTGAGCTCTCTCTACAAGTATTTCAAGAAATCGCTGATCTGAAAAGGCCCGCGGTTCGTTAATTTGCGAAACAGTAAATGCTTCCACCTTTCCTTGGTCAGTCCATCTTCCTCGGACAAACACAATCGCATAATCCAAATATGTAGGAAGGTCCTTCACGAGTCTAATGTCAACATTTATGGACGTTTTGTAGCCGTCGTATAGAAGCGGTAGCTCCTTCAATTCCAAGATTCCGTTACAGCCATCGAACCGGGCGGAAACGCCATATACTTGTACGTTCAAGTCGCGAGGCCATGTCAGAGACTCACGAGGGTCCTCATTGGCAATATGGCTCACTAAAAGTTGAAACATATATCAAACAGACCGCCAACGCCTGCGGAAAGTCGAAAGAATCATTTATCGAGGACTAACATGCTGGACAATCGCTCGAGCCAGGAAACTTGAGTTTTTGCACGGCTGGTACATGCACATTGATGGACGGGTGCATATGTGACCCCAATACAAAGTCTACAAAACATTTATAACCAAACAAAACCGGTTTAATATTATTACAGAATGCATTCAACGGTGGGTATAACGTTACACCGTACTGGCCCGAATGATAGACACATTGATGTTTTGAGTCGTTAGTTGGAAGTCTTGG
This sequence comes from Tardiomyces digboiensis, assembly GCA_030570855.1. NCBI lineage: Eukaryota > Fungi > Ascomycota > Dipodascomycetes > Dipodascales > Trichomonascaceae > Tardiomyces > Tardiomyces digboiensis. Next base: position 16,983 of record JAJLWU010000115.1, on the reverse strand, counting down.
ACTTCTTTTTGTTCTTGAGGACCACCGCAACCTTTTCGGTTTCTTCTTCTGAAACCTCCATCTCGGCGTCAGACATTTCCATTTCAGAAAATTGCTCCATCTCTTCAGACATGTCCTCATCCTCACCTTCTGCAGCAGCCTTTCTAGCCAGCTCCACATCACGCAGTCGTAGAAGCTCCTGGTTTTGCTCAACAAGCCGTCGGTCCTCGGCCAACTGTCTCTCGCGGTTGCCGCGCATGCGGTTCTTGTAGAAGGCACGCTCACGCTTTTGGCGGATCTCTTCAATCCGATCCATGGCTTTGATGGTCTGAGCCACCAACTCCCGGTTGTATCGCACCGGCACATGTCGTCTTTGATTAAATGCTAGTGTTGAGTCGACAACCATCTCTTTGCCGGCAGCTTTGCGGAAAGCCTTTGTCCACTTAAGTTTTCGAGGATTTCGCTTCATCTTGAAGTTCTTGTGACATTTTGAGCGGCAAAACCGAAACTCCTTTGCGTCATTACGCACAAACATAATACCATGTCCCGGCTACTGTTAGTTCTGTCTTATTTACGAAAGATGCTGAGCAAACACAGTCGAAGAGTAAATGTTGTCTTCAATCCTTTCATACCAGATAATCAGACATTAGTTGGTGCTGTATTATCCGAAAACAAATTCATCCATAACTTAAACTTACATATACTGGAGACGAACAAAAATGACAGTTATATATTCTCATTTTGAGCCACTAAAACTTGAAAGCTCTGGAGCTGACCGAGCCACAAAAAAATCTTGAGAATATCCCAGCCGCACCATAGCGGTTTCCTTGCCAACGGTTCTAAGAGGTTTGCATATGCTGCTTACCATGTACAGCTATAGCATATTTGTGTAAAATGTACAAAAAGGGCCCCTCAGAGTCAGCACGTCTTCGTTTTCTGATATACAGGACAGAATCACCTCTAGGTTTACGTTCCCCAACGGTATCGCAAATGAGTATACTTCATCGGTAGCACGCCATCATCACATGGACTTCTCAGGTTCCAAAGAGAGTAACGACGACAATATTGCTTAAATTATCGATACCCACCCAGTGCCCCATGTGTGTGGCGCGAGGTCTCACAGGGGCATGCGAATCCGATCTAGTTTTATCGGGTTATCTTATCGATTTGCAAGCCAACACAACCGTTGAAATTATGAAATTGTTTTATATGGAATACCCGAGATCGGTAGCACGACCTGGTGCGTAGTACAAGCAGAAAACGAATGCAAGATCAATTGAGTGACTCTAGACTATTTGTACGCTCTCCCAAAGAATGAGCGTGATACGCTTAGCATTTTGATAGCGTAGTCAATGCCGCCGCCGGCCACTACGCGCACGCCCCAAAAACAGAAAATGCAGGGGGGATTCTCCTCCAGCTACTCGTCCAGAATGCCGCACAGAATGTGGCTGCAGAAAAAGATTTCTAAATGAGCCGCTCATTAGTCTAGGCTGCAACCTACGCGTAGCCTCGGCTAGCGATTGACACAACGAGCTCCTCTTACTGATTTGTCGAGCTATACAAGAGCCGGCGATGAAGGTGGTTTGCCTCTTATTGTTATCGTCATTGCTATAATTCGAACAAGTCACAATTAGAAGCGTTGTGCGTTATCCGGTTTAGCAAAACCTTGTCGGGGTGGAGAATCAATAACGTGCGTGGAAGAGTCGCAAGATACTTTGAGCTCTGGGTTGCAGAGTTTACTTTTCTGACTGGAAAGGAATCTGAGTTAACAGTTTAACGGCCAGAGCTGCTGTTACGTTATAAGCTTGGGACAGATTATTTTCTTCTATTCCTCCTGTGGCCACTTCTCAATAAGACGAAATCTGAATTCATTGAACTGGTTGTGATTGCGGTACTAGCAAACGGATCCGACAGCCAGAGTCTCCAGAAATGAAGAACTACTATCGCACCTGCCGGGCAACATGTACTTTGGAGACAAAAAAACCCTACACATTAATAAATGCTATCAGGGCTAAGTTAATTACATGTTGTGCTGCTCATCGCAGAGAAAACTGTGATCGCGCTCATGAGTTGATGGCCGTGGGCTCCATCTCGGCGATCTCCGACAGATTTGCTTTGTTGTTTTTGCAATTTGTACCGTGGTTACATTCCAGATAACTCTGGTCTGTATAACTTCCGTGTGCGATGCGGTAATTAATAAGACCTATCCGTTATAGGGTGTAACCTTCAATACTTATGTCGCTTGCAGTTTGCTCAATGATTGCGCCTCGGGTTGTGAGTTCCGCTCCTGCAGTCGCGGCTATATGGCAACTTCAGCCAAGCAACTCTTGAGGATGGCTGTGCAAATCATACAAATTGCAGATGGATTGTTTCAGTCGTACGAAAAGTCCTTGCCGCGTCGAGATTGGCAAGAAGCGCGTTGCACGATCATTGGCACGGAAGGCGAATCGTAGGCATGGTCAATAGTCGTAGTACACGTTAACCACCTACGTATACGATCTAGTATATCGCATGCACAATCGCTTTTCCCATTATTCATATTTAAAATCTGAGCATTATCCGTAACGATTCTACGAAGCAGAGGAAATGGTGCCGTGGCCTATGTGCATCGGAGCCGTGGATAGATATGCCAACTAGTTGATCAGTTTCGCAATAACATTTGCTCATTCTTTAGTTTTTTTTTTTTTGTGTGTGTCGAAATTTATCAGTCCCGAGATTACGCAAAGAAATAAACGCGATGATTAGCTATGCAAGCTCGCCATCGGTGAATTTCTGCGGTATTGGATAAATAAATAGGGGGCTCATGCACGCCACAAATGACCGTGTTTATATATGATATAGACCTGAAAAACCAGATAAATGAAAACTTTTCAGTACAGATTGTTTTTCTAATTTAAATGAAGTTCTCAACGAATAGGGGCCACTGATAATCCTATGCCCACTACGCAATAAGACAGCAGTCCGTACACAACTGGGAACGTACAGGACTAACAATTGTGAAGAGGAACTTTGCTAGCACGTCGCATAAGGTCGTAGTCTCGTCTGAAATTCACCTGCTCTAACTACTTGAGTCCTAACTCCGGTGAATGACAAACTATGGTTGTTGTTACCGAGTTTGCTTGCTAGAATTTGACGACAACGACTGAGACAGATCTGCAGGTAAAAGACTACATGTCCTTCATAAGAACGACAGAAGCTATAAAATATTAAGGATATGTACACGGCCTGTCCTCCAGCCCACTGGAGAGGCTAACAACCAAGCCTTTTTGAAGATCCCTGCTGTCACTGACCAAGCCACTTCTCTCACGTGCTGTTGGAAATATTCTGATTTCTCCGACAGACTGGACCCAATAGAACTGTAACCGCTTGACGGTTTTAACTGCGGGGTAGGGTCTCGCAGAGAATAGATACTGCAAGTTGGCCGGCATTGGAGCGGATCGCGCTTTCTATATGCTCGGGAATTCCGAAAAGAGTTCTGGCTATTGACTTGGTCGTGCTGTCCTCCCGTACGCGGCAACACGTTCTACCTTATCGAACGTAAGTTTTATATTCAATTGCAATATCAATCGAGGCGTCACGTCCATCGAATGTCGCTATGTTGTTCTTGCAGTCTAGGCTGGTTTGCCAGCTATGTGCTGAGATAGTTGAGAGTCATATTGCTGTGCTAATATTGCCGTGTGAAAAAAAACAGCCGACGATGAGTTGTTGATGCAAGGTGCCGAGTTAGCTTCGGGGAAATTATTCGCCGATCGCTTCCTATTGGCCGTGTGATAAACCCTGCTGCACATCGCAGGGTAGCGCACGTTTGCATCAGCGCTGTTAGTTCTTATTCAGAACTGCTATGAAGGACTTTGGTAATAAGTCCGGGGAGAAGGAGGGCATCGTTCATAACTGTCCGCTTTCAGGGATTGGCATGTTCCGAATAATACAGCAACGCCATGAAATTTTGTTCGATTTAAATTTTACGGGCCGAGGACGGGATCCGACTCCCACAAACAAGTTTAGCCGTGCAATCTGCATTTGGGCCGTCCGGCTCATCAGGGACGCACCAAGCACAAATCTCTACCTCACCGTCCCGGGCTGTCGGGTTCCGAAGGTTTTCTCTACATATTTGGGGGGCATCATGCACGACGACAAAGACTGGAGAATCAATAGGCTATTAATTAGTGTGTCTGAGTGAAATAGTAATTGGCAAGAACAACTCAATTGAGATCTTAACGTCGATCACTAAAAAACCACTAACGCACAGAAGCTTGGTTTACCAGAATCCCTGGTCAGCCGCAGCTAGAATCCAGCTCTTGCATCGTTCTTCTGTGCCCGATCGTATGCGTCCCTGGTAAGCGCAGGTTTCCACGCAGTTTCACGTGTAGCAAAAAGCCGAGCTCAAATTTATTAAGGTTGCAGTAGTGTCGCTGTCATCATTACGCATAAGGCATGAACTTTCAACGCTCTTTAATTGCTCATCACTTCCCGTTCTCGTGGATTGCCCGTCAACCATTTGATTGCTGCTATGCAACGACGTATGCACCACAGCATAAAAAGAGGGAGTCGTCCAGTAAGGGTCCATGCGTTTGGGCCACAGGCTGATTGGCATCTGCTCCCAGCGGCATCACCAAGGTGGCCCCCCCACCTGGAAAGCCCCCGCCTGGAAAGCCCCCGCCTAGGTCAAGAAAGTCGGCGTCTATTCCAGTCATCGTTAGTCTGCGCTGAGAGGCTTGTGGAAAATTGAGAAATGAATAACATATTCACCGTAATTTCTCAGGATATTTCATTGAGTTCCGTTAGACGCGTTAACCCTGCTATCGGCAGCTTTCCCCGACGCCGGATTTCGCTTTCCGTCTAATTGATGAGTTTTGCGATATGAGCGCATCGCATCTGTCGCATCTAACATGTTAAAGCCGCCGGCCCATGCGTCCATCATCATTAGCGGGTAGCAGCAGCAACCAGCTCGAGCAGGTTTTTTTTTTTGCCATGCCGCAGCGGTCGGAAACATAGAGGTGCCTAGACGTACATAGATATGCATCGACGTACAAAACTATAAGGGAACAAGAACCCTGTTGCAGATGGTCCTAGCCCTCTCTATGGATTTTGGGGGCTTTCGCATGCTAGACATAAGTACGTGCCGCGCAGCGGAAAAGTGGCCGGGCACTCGCATCTACTTAAAACCAGCGCTCCCCGAACGCGGAGCTTGGAACCTTTTGTCAATACCCAAGGTTGAATCTTGCAGACGCTTTTGTTTCACAGGATTCATCTTGGGATTTGTTACAAACTGTCACTGAGGACATCACCAAAACCACCATTCGCAAATACCAGAGGTTTTTTCTTGACCCTAAGTATATTATCGAGTGCGCTGGTTTTAGATTTGTTTGGCGTGTTTGGTCTACAGTTGTTTCAGGTAAGTTAATAGTCAATGCTGTTAGTCAGGAATTCGTTTCGAGGCGGTCTGTAGCGTTTATTACAGAATGTTTATGCGAGATGCGCGAGGGATTGCTTGGCAGTTGAGAAACTAGTATAGAATAACGATTGGGGTTGCATATCACGCATACATATATTCGAATCACTTCTTCCTGGGAGTGTCGTCCGTAAAAGTGGTCTCTGCGGGGGCATTGCGAGCGCTCCCCTATTTCCTTGTTTCAGTACACGTCATTAATCGATTGATCGTTGCGTTTTGGAGGGTAGTATGACTGTCAATGACACTCTAACATTAGGATGGCAGCGGGGGGAAAGAAAGAAAACACATGCGACATTTGCAATAAAACATTCTCGCGGCCAGATGTGGTTCAGAGGCATAGGAATACCATTCACTTCAATAGGCGTCCAAGCGAAAAGATCTCAAGACGACGGTCATGCACACGCTGTGCGAATTCAAAGCTTAAATGCGTCGGTGGTATCCCATGTGATAACTGTCGGAAAAGAAGAGTTGAGTGCGACCCAGGACCGGCAGCTTTAAGACACACCGGTGACACGCGTCCACGTGGCCCAATCGCTACACCTCTACATCCAGCAATGCCACATGGAATGTTTGAACAGCCACTGGCGATGGTGGATATGCCGCGCAGCATTCCTGGCATCGTGCCTCCAGTGGGTAGCTTTCGTGGTACGCCTATTCTTACACAGTCGCATTCGGATGGCAGGCTCGCCCATGGTGGGCCAGATATGTCATCAAGTAGCGGTAATACAGCATCCCCTCACATGTCCGGTATGTCTCACAGTGGTTTCAGAGACCAGCAGGGAGGAGATTTCAATATGGACGCTCTCCTGTGTGAACCAACGGTGCCAAGGCTTGCCAACTTTGAAGAGGTCAGCTGGAATGTCGATTGGTTGCGATTCAATAACGACGCCTATGGGCTACCACAATCAGAATCTTCGCAGTCGCAACAACCTTCGCAACAACAGGATATGGACGTGGAAGACGATGGGACGACCCCAGGAAACGCGACCTCCCATAAGGCGACAGCCTTGGAAGCTCCTACTACTACTCCTTCGACGATCAAAAGCAACATGCCATCACACGACGAGCGATCGCCACTTCAACTACCACGGCCAACTAGTCGTCCTAGTAAAACAGCAAAGGAATCTGCCGGATCCCCCTCAGAAAACACCGACATTGCGGCAGACTCGGTAGAGAACTGGCCATTTAGCTATCGTTCAGATGCCAAAAACACAGTAGTCATGCTGCCACCGCTATCGCATGTTATTGGTAGACAGCTTGGCGAAGATGCAGGCCTGCGAAGCGAACTGTCTATGCTATTAAGTCGGCCGTTCAAGGAGCGCCCATACACGGACTCTGACGTCACCAACATAGAACAGGCACTACCAAGTTCCACAGTACTAGAAGAATTTCTGGATCTCTTTTTCAATGACTGGTATCATGTCGTGCCAACTATTCATCGAGCAACATGGGACCACAAATCGGCGACTCCGATCCTCAAAGCTGCCATGGTCAGCATCGGAGCTGGGTTTAGTGACAGGCCGGATGCTCACAACTTTGGAGACAATTTAAGTGAGCTGACAAAGCGTGCTATTAACTGGATGATTGACAACGATGGAAACTCTCTACGGAATGAAGATTTTATAAGTGCCATGCTCTACCAGGCAATCTATTCTCTTGGATCTGGTAATAAGCGGCTCTACGAAACGGCAGACTCATCTCGCACAGTCATGGTAACGAGCGCCCGAGCAATGGGGCTGTTCGATGTAAAGGCAGAGGATTTCGAGGACTGGGTAGACTACGAAAGGAGAAAGCGCATTGCATGGCTCCTGTTTGAGTTTGATTGCACCATTTGCACATTAACGTCTAGCAGACCTTGCATCTCTATCCACGATCTCAAGCTCAATCTACCGTGTGATGCGGACGTCTGGGAGTGCCGCCGACCTTGGCAGGATGGGCCGTCATTCACTCAAACGTTTACAAATGTGCTGCAAGGTAACTTGGACCCAAATCTCAGTTGGTACTCCAAGCGGCTTATTTCTCAGACCCTTGGCCGTGGAATTTGGGATTATGCAGAGCTCGAGTCGACCCTGGTTTTTAAGCCCCTTCGGCTTTCCGAGGAGCCTAAACTCCGCCTGTTGCAGGCGCTAAATTCTATCCGTGGAGGTGTTGCAAAGGATCTCGAGGCTGGTCATGTTACAATGATCGGCATGATCAATGCCTATAGCCATATGTTCAATTCCCACATTATGGATCACGTCACGGCAGCCACGAAAATGCCCACGCCATCCAACGTATCTCGACTGCGCAATGAACTTGATAGGGATCCAAGACAATCGCGCTACCTCGCGTGGCAAGCGTCGATAATCATTGCAGTCGTCACTAACAAGCCTATTTATACTCCATGTGAGTCAATGCGCATTTTCATGGCAGGTTTATATCTTTATTGGTTTTCTTTATCAAAAGCATCACATCCTGGCACCGCATCATCAGCTGGCATGAACCAGGTTGTCCGCCTTGACGTGGTGCCGTGGACCACTGATAAGTCGAAACAAATTGAATGGGTGAATAACGGACACCTGATGGCGTGTATCGGGACAGGCAACGATTCGGTAACTATCGGTGGAGTCGAAGGGGCAATCTCGGTTCTGAGGGCCGTAGTCACTGTTCTCAAGAGACTGCGACCGTGGGGCATTGCGGTGAATTTCTCAAACGTCCTTACTAACCTTGAGACATCTACCGACCGTCTTAACAGCATATTAGCTGCGACTGTCGAATCAAACAGCGCAGCTTCTGTTGCCCCGCGTATCGCAACTCCTTACTCTATGGCCGAGCCGCCTTATGCAGCAATGACAATGCCTCCCGGGCTGGCCTATGGAGCTTTCCCACCCTTGCCAATGTCCCTTCCGAGTGCCCACCACGGTCAGGCGGCTAATGCGTATATGGATCAGCCGCGGATTGATGGCACTGGCAGCAGCACGCCCACCAGCTTTCAGACTCCAGTTTCCGGGGTCGCTGCTACTGGATTTCGTCCAGAAAGTGGCCAGGGGTTTCGACAGGAGAATCCTCCGTTTGTCCCAGTTGTACTTCACCCATTTCGTTGATGTGTTACGAATTATGTATTTATTTATGCCGGAATTGTATTTTACTTTTTTCTTGAGATGGAATCTCTTGATGTTGCTCTCAAGTAGGAAGTTAACGAGACTCGGTGTAACGTCAAGTGCTGGAAGGTAGGCGTTCACAGTTTGATTTCTTTCGTTTTGTATAGTCCGCTTAGATCATTATTGTGTCGCTATGGTGAAATAATATTCGCTTACGGCACTTCTACTTCGCATTGAATATACAGTTTGTTTGTTTGTTTGTTTGTTTTTCGAATAGGTGGAGCGCCTATCTAACAGGTGTGCGCAAGGGATGACCTGCTCGGATGTGCGAGCATCGACTCCTTACTGACTACTACTCACCCTTGATAGCATGCAGTGTAGAGCTAATCACGCTTGTTACATTTGTAATCTGAACTCCTGTCCACTGTTGGTTATTCCAATATTTAGGGTAAGAAGCTCTTGCTGCATATCTACCGTATTCTAACTGGATCCTAAAATACCCATAGATCATTGGCATGATAAGCAACACCCCGCATAAAATGCCTAGCGACGTGACACGGCCCGAAGATGCACTCGATCCCCGAGAAAACCTTTGCAAATCAGCGCTCCTGGACATCATTCGCGACCTGGAGTTGAAAGTTCGAAAGTACGAAAGCTTATGGTCCTCACTCGCCGAACACGAGAGACCCAGTGTGTACAATGAGACCGATGAGCCTCCTATAACTCATTTTCAAGCGCCCCACGAGGATGCATCGACATCGCTACGAGCACCGTCGAAACCAGCTATTTGTCCCCGCTCCCAAATGGGACCAGTGACTGAAAACCTGCTTATGATGTTACTCATGTTCGCCATAATAACTTGTGTCAAAGTCATCAATGTCTCAGACCGTTTCATCACTGCTTTTGAGTCCACGCATTGATTATACTCTTGCGATTTGGGTGCAGTTTGCCAGAGTATATTGTATGAGAACCACAGCATGGCTATTTGCAGCTCTACTATGACATCGTCTGGCGTGGTCTACGTTGGCCGATCCTTGCTGCGTCTGACAGTTCATCACTAGTCTGAGCTGTCATAGCTTGATACAATTATAAGCTTCTCTTTGGAGAATGTAAGGTAGGTATTCAAAGCAACCAAGTTACGGTGACTTCATAAATAGTAACGAAACATTTTCACGGCCTCACGTGCGAACTACCTAACTCCTTGGGGATCACGCCACGCTATTATCAAGTGCCTGTAATCAATGTCAGGATACGAGCCGGTGATTGAAATTTGTCATTCGCACACAAACGGAGCCGTTGACCATAAGGTCATGCAGTTGAGCCCTCACGCCTGCAGCCTCCCAAGGCTTCCATCGGTAAGATGATAATTGTTGTGTACACATCGGATCAGGCTACGCATCGCAAGCATCTTGGTAATGTTGCCACGACCCTCGAGGAAATTTTCTAATCTCTAATGCAGAAATGCCATTTGTTTCTATCCAACTTCGTTTCAATTCAGCCCGGACAAATATTTGCTTGCGAAGTGAACAATATGATTCAGAGGATTCTATTCACCCAGATAGGAGCGCAGTTGAAGCAACCATGGGAAAGTCATGAATTTTTTCATCCCTTTCTCATTTGCTGTTGCGGCTCTGATATTTGCCTAGGATGAACCGCCGTGACGATGGCATCCTCGGCATGTCATGCCATATGGTGTTCAGGGAGAGGCTGAGTATTTGAGTAGCGCGTTCAACTAAAGGTATATATAGATAGTACTACTGCTCACCTAAAGGTTAGAATAACCAACAGAGCGCCGGTAGGGGGTTGGTAGCTAACCTGGCAGCCCTTATATAGTAGAAGGTGCATAAGTAATCAGTAATAAGGAGTTGCTCTCATCAATGGTAAGTTATGATGAGTAGTGGGGATCAACCAATGTTATGGCCTAGGCCTCTAGTTGGTCCCACTGCTCACAAAACATGTCAGCCACCTGTTGGTGTTCAAGGAGATGCTGGGTATTTTAGTATCAAGTGCAACTAAAGGTTAGATTGATTACGATATATAGATAAAGGTGCTGCTTACCTAAAGGTTAGAATAACCAACAATGTACCGGTAGAGGGGTTGGTAGCTAACCTGGCAGCCCTTGTAGTAGTAGAAGGCGTATAAGTAATCAGTAACAACGAGTTGCTCACAATATAATAACGTTCCTTGTGGCCCAATGGCAAGGCGTTCGCCTACGATTCATCCGGGTTACCAGCGAAAGATTCCAGGTTCGACCCCTGGCAAGGAAGGTTTTTTTTTTCATTTTCTAGTGAATGCTGTTTATTTTGTTTTATAAACTTTCATGCATTATCAAGTTACTACTTTACAAGTAAAAGGTTCGAGGTCATTGGTACTTTTTTGCTAATTGATAATTTGCTCACACCCTTGCGGCCATGGACCAGACCCATTGTCGATACAGTCTGCAAGACTTCAGTTGCGCGCTCAATTTCTACGGGGACACTGAGACTCTGTGATAGTGTTTAAGACGGCAATTCCATCTTATGCGCAGCCAAAATTAAGCATCGTGGCATGCGTGCCTCGTTGGACCTGTCTTGGCGTTCGACAGACGATCAAGTGGGGTTTTTATTGCATTATACAGCGCAGACGAAGCCAGAAGAACAAGATTAATCAACTCCGATGCATGGTCATTGAGTTACAGGTGAAGGGCCACGGTTGCGTTTGGAATTTGTTGTCAATCATCGCCAGGTGGATCACGGTAGGCGCGCGCAGGTCTTAAAAACTTTAAGTATAGGGTCTCACCTGCTGACACGACCCAGTTTATGGGCGCAGCAAACTACGGCTGTGGCAGCGGGTGGCACGTTTTCAAAACGTGGCGTTGTTCAACCTGCACTTCTACAACACGCCAGTGTAGGCCATCGACGCGCGCCTGCGACGGCTGTTTGCTTGTTCCTGCGTGGCAGGCACGTAACAAGCCATTGTAGCCTCCATTGACTAAACGCAAATGGGCGCGCGGTCTATTCCAGGACTCGGGGTCTATTGTCAGCGCCCACACTAATATCCTTGAACTTGGGATTGGGAATCAATCCCACAAATCGAGCGATCTTGCAAGTGCAGGCGCAAGTTGCGCTACTGCTTTTGGGTACAAATGCCCTAGATTTCATGCGCAGTGAAGACATGATCTGCGGTGGAGGTGACAACGAGGCGCAGACCTGCGTAAACTGATACGTGGCGGGCCCACTTTTGTAAGAAATCAACCACCCGCGAACAAGTCAATGACGACGTAGAAGCGTGTTTGATAGCACGGAGACGATGAGACGTTCCACTATTTTCAGATCCGGGCCAGGACCAAACTGTTATGGTGATGTTGTGTCGGATTGTGAGCTGCTCACTGGCTACAATATTGTGAAAGTTAGCGGAGCCCCTGGACCCCGCTAACACAAAGTCCATACCCTGCGGCGAGGTCGGCGAGACATATTTATACCCGTGTTCGGAACTAAACTGGAATTGGCACCAGCACACTACAAAGTTACAAGTCAAGATGTTTGGAATGTTTGAGGACCACCACCAGCAGGTCTATGGTGACCAGCACGAGGGCAAGTTCAGCCATGAGCTGATTGCCGGCGCTGCTTCGTTCGAGGCTGCTCGCGTTTTCGAGAACCGTCAGCGCTCCGAGGGTAAGCCCGTTAACCACGCTCTTGCCAAGGAGATGATTGCTGGAATTGCCGGTGGCGAGGTTGACAAACTGTTTGAGACAAAGGGCCTCAATTACCTCGACCGTGATGAGGCTAGGCGTCAGGCTCAGCAGCAGTCTGGTCAGGCCTATGACAACTGGGCCCAGAACCAAGGCGGCGACAGCTACAACCCCAATGGCCCAGGTTTCTTTTAAATAACGTCATTTGTTTGAATATGCAAAGTGATTTTGATCTGTCGTAATTGAGCGGTGATAGTGACCATATCTGACATGTAGCGGCCAACGCGCTGCTCTGTCAAAAATACTGTCGCATCAATTAGACTAGATTAGATGTTCCTGGCTTCAGGAGCAGAGAAATGCTGGGAAATATGCCGTGCCATGCCACGAGAGTGCTGCCGTTTAGTAATTATTATCACTAACTTACGTTTACAAATTCATTAAAAATGGATTTCCTTCCAAATTTCCCCCAAACAACATCAGTTGAATCTCTCCAGCTTTCATTTAACTACAACCACAAAAATATAGATGAGTGGTGCTCCCGCACAGACCCAGGGCCAGCAGCCCGCCTTTGGCGAGGAGGCCTTTAACACCGTCGCAAATTTCATTCAGGTATGCATCATGCTCACCGATTTTTCTCCGGCGAGCAACTAGTGTTTGCCTCTCAGTATTAACAGTAGGAACACCCTATTATCTCGACTGTTGGTGCTATTGGAACCGCTGTGATGGTATGTTAAAGCTTTTAGTGACAAAACTGTTAGACCTTTTATAGCGGACCCTCGCACGGTGAATGGGAATCCTAAGGTACTTGTAATATACTTGTATGCTAACTCCAGCTGAGAAAGGCTCTTCGAAAACCCGGTCCAGGTGTCGGTGGCCGCGAGTTCTTTTCTGGTGGTTTTGAGAAGAAGATGACGCCAAAAGAGGCGCTTCAGATTTTGAACCTGCGAGAGTCGACGCTATCTCGCGCCAAACTTAAGGATACTCATCGTCGTATCATGCTTCTTAATCACCCAGACCGCGGTGGCTCCCCTTACTTGGCTACCAAGATCAACGAAGCCAAGGATCTTTTGGAGAAACGTGGCGGGCTGCGATAGATGGTTTGGTTGAGCGACGATTTTTTGCCGCGTTACTCAAAACCGGCTCCTTCTTCAAGCTGTGGCTTATTGTACATATCTGTCGGCATAGAGTAGCCAGTTGGAATGCATTTGGTGTTATGTAACTCAGTGGCAAGGTACTTCCCGCCAAGTCTTTTGAAATTGCTCAGTCACAATGCAGCACGTAGTCATCAGGAAGATCAACCTAAACTACCAACCGTTGAAGCATGGTTGGTATTTTAGTTATATCACTTTGTAAAGATCTGAACAACGTCTTCGTCACTGACGTGATGGCCCAATCCACATTTTTGAGGCGAATGCTTAGCAGACGCACCCCAAACAAGCGCATATCGAAACTTGGACTTGAAGTCACGGTGGATAGAATCACAAACGTCCTCAATGGAGTTATGGGCAGACCGTACTACCATCGGCTCCTTGAGATTCGGCGCAACACCTTTACGCTTTGTATAAATACGCAGCATCGAAAGGTCGTCCCAAATTCTTTCAAGCAGGTCGTCAATGCCTAGGCCCATGCTGACACTGATCACCACAGTATTGGGCTGGCGAGCAAGTCGGTCAACCTCTTCCAGAGACACGGCATCAATCTTGTTGTAGCAGTAGAGACAAGGGATGTAGCTGCGATGTTGAGAATTAATAACGTCAATAAAATCTTCGACTGTTATTTCGGGGTCCCGGATCAACACGTCAGCATTGTGGATCTTGTAGTCACGCAAAATGCTGCCAACCATTTTCTCATCAAGATACTTTGGTGGCGATGTGGCATTGAACTTGAGACCCCCTGCTTTTTTCACTTTGAAATACATATTCGGCGGTTGTCGGTTGAGCCGAATTCCAACTGCTTCGAGCTCTCTTTCTAAAATTCCCCGTTGCTCATCACTCTTGGTGGCATCTAATACCATTAGAATCAAGTCGGCTGTCTTAGCAGTAGACACAACCTGCCTACCACGACCTTTGCCTTCACTGGCTCCTTGTATAATACCAGGGAGATCCAGGATTTGGATCTCCGACCCATTGTATTCAAGCACACCAGGTACACTCGTCAATGTTGTGAAAGCGTATTGCGCTACTTCGGATTTTGTCTTTGTAATCTTGCCCAGCAATGACGATTTTCCGACTGAAGGAAAGCCAATTAGTGCTACTCGAGCATCTCCACTTTTGGACACGTCAAATCCCTGTCCGCCTCCCGAGCTCGCTCCTGGGGGCGGTTCCAGAAGCTGTTGGCGGTACCGCGCGAGCTTTCCTTTGAGGAGACCAATATGATACTCAGTCGCCTTGTTTTTCTGCGTCCGAGCCAGTTCCTCTTGGATCTGCTGGATCTTTTCCAAGATACCCATGATTGAGTGTGTGAGGTCAATTAGAGTATGTAAAATCACCCACAAATCTTGAGCATTTTTGGATTAAAAATGGGCGCTCATTGAAATTGATACGTCGCATAATATGCTTTCAATACAGGCACCGCACTTTTTCGTGCATGGTAGAGCTAGCTGCTTTGTTCCTAGGCTCGTGCTGCTCTGATCCTATCTATCTTTCAGTTAGCAATTGCTACGAGACCTTGTCCTAAACTGTTCTTTGTGCTGCAAACGTACGGTACGGCTGACCTTAAAGAGTGATCCGCCGAAGTGTAAACACAGAGTCCACTCAGAACTGAGTCCGACAGAAAGGAAATGACGAGGAAGCCCATAGGAATCAAGCGAGATGGTACGTGAAGCTGAATTGCACAGATTTGAAAAACAACCGTATTTGATCCATGTGGGGTTGTTAGTACAAGCAGGCTCTGAACGTTGCACCGTTACAGAGGAGCCCAAGACATACATTGCCAACTGGGCACTAACCAAAGTGCTTCACCTATATCGAGCGTGCATACGGGCCGCATACAAAAAACCAATGGAGTACAGGCAAAATTGGATCGCCTATGTGAAGGACAATTTTGTCGAGCGGTCACATATTAACCCGCGTGATTTCACGACTATTGAGCATTTTCTGAGGAGGGGACATATTCTTTTGGAGCAGTTTTCTTCTCCTTCAATCAAGAATGTTTCGAGGTAGCGACATATCATGGATTATAAATATTTCGAGCAAGCTTCTTGTGTCGGTCACGGCGTCTTTGAAGCTTTGTAATAGAAATTGCGCTAATGCGCTACTTTGATCAACTTACTTGGTCCGTACCAGAGTTGGCGTTGATCAGCTTTGCTTGACAACTATCAGACATTACGTGGAGCCAAGCGCCGAGTTCAATGCCGCTGCAAACGATGATCGACTCGAGTCGCACTGACAAATTCGTACAACGACTCGCGATCTGGGCCACAATAGTTCAAGAACGTAATTAGGATTCGGCTACAACGGCTCTGAGAAACGTCGGTGCCGAGTCCTGTGCTGAAATAGTAACCGCATCGGTTAGGGACAGTTGTTTGACCTCGGAGAAACGGAGCTTCACCGCTGAAGCCGCAGCAACTGCTCAGCTTCGCCGTATGCATGCGCATTTGTATTTAACTTGATTGTTAAAGCATTTCTGGCTCATAGAGTTTTTTGTCATGTTAAGTGAAGTGATTTTGTCCTCTGGTAAACACTTTGTTGTTATTGCGGCCATCTCCGCTGACCCTAGGCGAAATTCGACGCTCACACGAACGAGGCCGTTGAACCCCACGCCCATGAGTTGTTTTGCGAGTCACTAGATGACTCTCGTCGTAATAACGCGCAGTTATAATGTCCTCGTTTATTGTAGTCTAGCTGTGCAGGAAGATAAAAGTTAAAGTCATGTGAAATCCTCTATCGGTGTAGCCGAGACGGCTCCGTGAATCATAGGGCATTGAACCCTATATGGTCATATGTAACGGCAAAGTCTCTGGCACGAGAGCATTGCTAGACGCCGTGCTCCTGGTGCACCACAAGTCGCTGAGACCAGTTGGTGCACGCAGACCGGCACTTGCCGAGGTGACTGCATGGCTCGGCCCAAAATCTATGGCCCATGGAACACAGTCAGCCGTGCGTACCCGGCACTTTGGCGGGGAACCGCGACTCAACACCCGATAGCGATATAAAAATGTCGACCCTGCGAACCAGTTCCCCCGAAGCTTTGACAGAAACCATTGACAAGCAACTTCAAATGGCAGACCAGGTCGACGAGATCCGCGAGTCTTTGCAAGAAAACCCCATTGTGGGCCAAATCAAGAGCTTTGCTGCTGGAGGCGTTGGTGGAGTGTGCGCGGTCTTAACCGGCCACCCGTTCGACCTGGTAAAAGTCCGCCTGCAGACTTCTAGAGAGTATAAGGGCATGCTTGATGTCGTCAAACAGACTCTTGCTCGCGATGGCCCGAGAGGTCTCTACCGAGGCGTAACAGCGCCGCTTGTAGGTGTCACTCCCATGTTTGCCGTGTCATTCTGGGGATACGACGTTGGTCAACGGCTCGTACGCTCTGCCGTTGGCAAAGATGCCGACACCAAGCTTAGTATTGCTGAAATCTCGGCGGCCGGATTTTTTTCGGCCATCCCCATGACTGCCATCACTGCTCCCTTTGAGCGAGTCAAGGTTATTCTTCAAATTCAAGGTCAAGGCAAAGTTAAGGACGGTCAGAAGCAATTTAATGGCGCATTCGACGTGGTGAAGCATTTGTATAAAGAGGGTGGTATTCGCTCGGTCTTCAAAGGCTCTGCTGCCACCCTAGCTCGAGACGGCCCTGGTAGCGCTCT
>JAJLWU010000114.1:0-25541 GCA_030570855.1 Tardiomyces digboiensis | reverse complement strand
CGTGATGCCGTTGTTGTGCCTGGAACCAAGGTCGAAGACTATGTGGCATTGTCGTTGGAACACGGTTCCGTGATACTGGCGAGGATATATACAGAGAAAAGTGTGCCGAGGCTGGTATCATACCTGGATCCATTGCCTTTGTCTGTAGACAAGACGTTCCTGCCTGGATATAGGTTGGTATCTGATCCGTTAGGGCGAGCACTGGCGGTGATCGCCATGAGGAAGTCCATTAATCTCCACTCGCTAACAGAGGCTTGCGACGACACGACGGATCGGCCAGTATTTCACGCCCAGGTCACGCTTGAAATTGATGGAACAATTATCCATGACGCATGCTTTCTTCTCCCCATGCCAGGCGCAGACAGCAGACATGTGTTTTTTGTCGTCTTGTACGCCACAGACGAAATTAGGGACAAAATGTCTCTATATTGGTTCTCTGTCGATGAGAGAAACATCCAGAACTACATGAAACCACAACTAGTCGCGACTCTCCCTCTGCGGGATAAGGAACCCATTCTTTTTATGATGCCCTGCGCCCATGGGTCTGGTGTAGTTGTAGTTCGCGAAAAGCGTCTCGAGTTGGTGAGGTATAATGACTTGGTGAATGGTCATCTTGATTTTGCTGAATGCCAACTGCTGGACCAGCCAACAGCGTGGTTCAGGGAGCCGAGAAATTCAGAGCTGGAGCACATGACCGACAATATTATGGGAGAAGAAGGCGAAGAAGATGTCATGTACGTCAGCACAAAAAACGGAGGAATATATGCCATTACTACAACCGATGGCCACCTGAATGTGGACCCGATCGCCCAGACAGGTATTGATTTGGGCTGTTCTTTTGTATTACAAGGTTATGACCTGGAATCGCAAACGCTTGTCGATGGGTTTTTAGATAGTGCAGAGCACTGGTTGATGACGTTTGGTGGTGATATGAGTACGGGCGGCTCACTTCTTATCTCTGTGGACAATAGTGGTGGGGTGGTTGAGAATTCCTTAGAGCGTCATGAGAACTGGGCGCCTTTATTTGACTTACGAGCCTTGTCTTTATCGGCACGCGTTGGTTCATTGTCACCGAGGTTCGAGCTCTTTGGGGCAACTCTCCAGACAAACGAGACCGGCGGTTCAATTTCACGGCTTCGGTATGGCGTCGAGGCAACTCTAGCATTCCCAGGTCCTCGCATGGACCGCTTGCATCGCATTTTCAGCATTCCCGAAGAAAAGTTTTTGATTGCATCGTTTCCATACAAGACAGCATTGTATCTTGTCGCAAATGATGAGGGGTTCCCCAGCCTTGACGACATGTCGGCTTGGGAGATTATAGACAGCAAATCACAGACCATTGCCATCGGCTACGTCCCCTTGTCACGCAGCGTGATCCAAATCACTGAAACCCATATTTGGGTTTCCAACGTTTCAAAAGAAGGCTCCAAGGTGGGCCATGAACTTCAAAATACTACGATTGGGGACTGCAAAGGTTCGTGGGTCGTTGCAGTTAGCAGCGCGTTACCGGGTTCCAAGGGCCAAGCGGTTGAAGGAGAGATGGATATTGAGTCTTCAACCTGCTCATTCTTCACAGTTGAGGGCGGAGTGTTACAACCTCATACAAGCGCGACAATACAGAGTGGTGTATCAGTTGCTAAACTAATGATGAGGAAGGATACGGTCTATTGCATCTTTGGGACCTATACCGGCAACTTGCTAGTCTGCAGGTTGCAAAGGATGGGTCACGGAGAAGAGCTAGAGTGGATACACAGACTCAGCATGGTAGATAACAAGGTGCCTCATGATGTGTACGTTAGAGGTGACGACTTGCTTGTGTCTCTACGCGACGGTAGCTATGCCAGGGGAAAATTTATCGAAAAAGTTGGAAATTTGGCTATAGAAATGTCGAGAGATATTACCAGACTAGGAGCCATTCCAATTACGTTTATCGAGATGCAAATGGGAAATACCGACAGTGTAAAAGCTGGAATAGTTCCAAATACTGTGATACTTCTGGCGGGTCAGCTGTGGACGATATTAAACGGCGAATTTGAGAATCCGCCCTGGGACCTTTTGACAGACAGAAGGAGCGAGATTACCAGCATCTGCCATTTTCCAACTGGACCAAACCACTTGGCAATTGTATCCAATGGTAAGCTCAAAGTCTATGAACTTTGTAGCCAGCCAGGGATCGCTGTCATGCGCACTAACATAAACTTGAGCCAAGGAGAACCCTATCAGACTTTGTGTCCACGCCGACTGCAATACGTTCAGCATGTAAGGTTCTTTGCCGTTGCCATAAACGACGGCCAAGATCTCGGAAAGAAGCTCGGCCAATTGGCGTTTTATGATCCATACCGTGACGATGTTGTCGGTAATGGTCCAATTATCGATGGAAAGAAGAACACAACGATATTCGAGATAGGCGAGTGTGTCCAATGTATGTGTGAATGGACCCTCACGGCAAACGGAGAGCGATACTCGTACCTAGTTGTTGGCACAAGTGCTGACAAGGGGGGCCAGAAGATGGGCCGAATTCTAATTCTAAGATTGAAGCGGGTGGATGGTCAAAATTCGCCTAGGGTAACATGCCAATATAAATGGCAGGCAGATGCCGGTGTACTTGCTGTTTGCCCAATAAGCGAAAACGCATTTGTATACTCAACTGGAGCTCCTACGCCACAACTGCACGTGAGAAGGATGGAAATTGATGGCGATCGCTTGCAGTTTTCGACGTTTGCATCCGACCGGCTGCGATCTGCCATTGTCAACCTGACGGTGCGTGGCGACTTGATATTTGCCTCGACCATGAAGGACTCCATCATGGTGTTCCGATGGACTGGAACCGAAATCATTCTACATCAAGCCGATAGCATTCAGCGCAGCATTGTGACACACATAAACGTCTCCGATGACCTTATCTTAGCTGCTGATAAAAATCGCTACCTTATCGGGCTCAGGCTCACTGATGGTACGTCTCTGGAAACTGTGTTCTACGTACGCTTTCCGTCGTTGGTGAGTCGCATTGTTGGTCTAGACGAACCTCGAATCTGGTCTGCATCTGAAGCAGGTGCTGGTGACGTCGCAAAGTGTTTTGTTCTTGCGGGTGTTGATGGTGCCTTATACGGGGTTAGGCTACTCAATATCAACGAGCAGTCGCATCTCTGGCAACTCAGATCTCAGATGAGCCAAGCACCCTTGCATTTTGAAATATTTTCTCCAATTACTGCATCCAAAGCTCGCTACGTGGGCCATGCCCCCCCAGACCAATCTGCCAACGCCTTCTGTGGAGACGGGCTTCGGCTCGACGATAACTTAGCACATTCTTCTCGAGTCTTTGATGTTCTCTAAAATTGTTCGTTGATAGAATAAAATACATATCATGCGTCGATAAGTAGTTGGTGCTCATTTCTCGTTTTGCTTAATTTTGTCAAGAAGACGGTTGATTCTACCTGACATGAGAGGTTGACCCTTTTTGGTAAATTTAGTCATTTGGCTCTTGTGCTTTTGTCGCTCCTTTAGCTTCTCTTCTCTCTGCTTCTCTGCTTCCAGCCTCTTTTCCTCTCTCTCTAGCTTTTTCTGCCGTTTCCGCTCTTGGATCCTCTGCCGTCGCTCTTCGTACGTCTCTGTCGGCCGCTTGCTTTCTTCCTTGTCTTTCTTGTCCGGTACGACTTCTCCCTCCTTTTCTAGCAATTTGAAGTACTTTCGTCGCAATCGCGCTCGGTGTACGAGCGACCGCTCGATTTCCTTGGCTGAAGTTAGCTTGATTTATAACATATGATGAGCCTAATCCACCCATACTTTTGTCTTTGTAGCGGTCAGAATGAATCACCGACGGTCGTGCCATGGTTTGTAGTTCTCATAAGCTGTTGGTTGGCGGCGACCAAAATAAATTTTAGCCGTGCCCAGTTACGGTGAGAAATGTGGCTCCGTAAAACACGTGATCAAACTTTTTATTTGTGTGAAATTCCAGTCCCCATTCGAGCAGCTCTTGTCTTGAAAAGAAAGGTTCATTGCATAGATAGTCATTAATTTCGATAGGCTTAAGACTAGGACAAATTAATGAAGAGCCCTAGGATTGCTTAAGGGTTTACGGCACCATATTTGATGAATGGAACTTGTTAGGTGCTTGAGGAGGAGAGTTCCACTGCGGAAGCGGTGGCCGTCGTTTGGAAGCCCGGGAACGGAAGCTTCTCGGCGATTCACCACCGCATGCAGTCTTGGACTGCACCGTAAATTGTTTCTAAGAAGCGCATATGTAGGAAAGGTCCCTAACTCGCCTCGGATCCAGACACTTAGGAAGATGTCTGTAACTCCAACTTGCCAGCACGACGACCACCGGCTAAGAGGAACGCCTTATACATTGAAGGACAATCTATTAGGAGACACGGAATACAACACAAATACAGAAAATACAGATGATGAGCGATATGCAATGTATACCGGACGCATGATCGAGTATGATTTATTCGAAAACCGCAATAAAACCCGGAGCATTGCGCAGCTTGCGGACATGGTAAACCAGCCAAGCTTCAATCTAACCGATGCTATTGCGTTGTGGAATGCTCTAAAGGGCAACAAAGCGGTACTGGGACTGAGATTTGGTCTCTATAAGGCGTACGCAAAAAGTGGCAATGACTCCGCTGACATTGGGCAAGACATTTTGAGGATTGTACAGCAGGTGCCGTGGACTCGCTTGACGCCTGCAGATTACAATGTTAGATTTTTAGTAATTTGGCGGTCCCATGACACGGATTTCGAAAATAAGCTGCGGACTGTCACGGAAGGACTGGACGCTGCACGGAGCGCTCTTGGGGAGGACCTAATGTTGGAATCTCTGCGAGCTGTCGTACGACAGCTGCTAGATATGGAATGCGGCAGGGGGCATAGCATGGAGGATATAATAGAACGGGCATGGCGGTTATTTGCGAGGTTTGTGTGCCGGCAAGAAGAGCAAAAGCCGCAGACAAATATGACAGGTCTTCGGGATAGGTGGGAGCGCAGCATAATCGAGTTAATCTTCTCACGAGACTCGCATCTAGCGTGCGAGACTTTTGTGCGGCTTGTGAATCAAGGTGTTGTTGGCCGAGCTTTATGCTCCACTGTTTTGGACGTTATTGGCCACTCAGGAACAGAAGCTCGAACTGCTACCGAGTATCTCCTAGAATATCTTGAGAATACCGGATTAGTTGACCGGGATGAACTTTATGCGGTAATGAAGACTTTTCATTCACTTGGCGAGCCTCAACGAGCCCTTGAAGTTTACCGGAGCCATGCTTTGAAGTCGCAGAGGTTGTACGACATTCTGCTACGGTGCTCGATCGATGCTGGTGACTGGACAATGACGCAGAAGACATTTGAAGAAATGTTTGGCTACGGATATGGCCTTCCAGAGATTAAACATTATGTTATGACAATGAAGAGTCTAGCTAATCTTGGGAGCACAGACTTGGTGAAGATGCTCTATGAGAGCCTGACACAGAGAAAGCTGCAACCAACACGGGAAGTCTTTCACGCGCTAATGGTCGCAGAGCTGGCGCGGAATCAGTCTGCTGGTGTCGAGAAGTATTTCCAGAAAATGCAGCACGAGGGAATTCAGCCGAACCGGACATCGTATATGATTCTCTTATATTCCGCCAAGCAAGAACATCAACTTACACAAGCACTCGAGGTGATTGGGCGCATGTCGAATAGCGGAATGGCTCTCGACAATGGAACTCTGACAATAATTCTGGGTATCTGTGCCAAGCGACGAGATTTTCACTCTGCCGTGGCACTATGGCGTTATGCCCTCTCATTAGATGTCCATCCAGGTGTGGCAGCATACAATACTATGCTTCAATGTTGTTTGATGGCTGACCGACTGACGTATGCTCGAGAACTGTATCGCGTCATGAAGAATAATAAGGACATTGGCGTTGATACACAAACGCTGACAATTGTCATCACAAACATAGCGCGCCTGGCTAATCGTAACGATCGGCCAAACATAATCGGCGAAATATTTCGTGAGATACACCAAGATTTTGCCGAGCTTCATATGAAGCCAGATGAGGAGTGGTTTGTTGCCAATATCCTGTACTGGCGAACGCGTCGCGACTGGAAGAAAATGCTAGCTCTAGCAGCTGCAATGGAAAAGCATCTGGGTTTCCCGACGACCTTCCAAAAGCAAATGCTAATGGAGGCCTACATGCTGCAGGGGAAATTGGATCTGGCTCGAGAATGCTACCGCAGCATGAAAAACTACGGTCTAGATCCTTCATATCCCATTCATAATCAGTACCTACGCCTTGTTCTAAGCTCTGGCCGAGGTACTGCTACAGAGCGGTCAAGGATCGCTGATCGCGCCCTGCGGGACCTTATGGATTCTGCTAAGCAAGTAGGAGGGGTCGCTGTTCCAGTGGCTTTGCTCAAAACTGTTGTCAAACACCACATCGACAGCGGATTTTATCGCGAAGCTGTGGAGCTTATTCACTACTACCGTAAGCAAAATCTGTTCTTGTCCCAAAAGCCGCTTGTCACCGACCTTGAAATATTTGCAGAGGGCCGTGCTGGTAACTGGGAGGCTGTGGAATATCTGTGGGAGAAGTTTGAGGGTGAGCTACGTAGTGCTCTTCTTGTGGCGCGGCCGACAAGTGATCGCGACCAATACGAACAGGCTGTGGCAAGAAAGTACCGTAAGGAGTTTCACAGGGCGATCCTCTATAAGCTTCGCCAGGTCGCCCTGAAAAATGGGCCAGCATGTTTGATCCCATTTATTGAGCATCTCAAGCTGCTACGTATTGAGTTGTCGACAGGCATGTGGAACATTGTACTGCGGCTTATGCTGGTAGACGAGAATTCAATATTGACTGCCCATGGTATTGCTGAGCGGTCATTTGTTCGAGGTACCGTCACACGCATCAAAATGTCAGCTAGACGTGTTGCTTGCGCTAAACGAGGCGAGAAAGATCCTGATACATCTGCTTATGTCCCATCTAAGTTTCTGGAGGATCCGACTATTGACATGTTTGTTGAGCAACACACTCTAGCGATTCAATGCCTCATGACTGCCAACGCCTGCGACGAGTCACTTGCTCTAGCACTTTTCGCTGAAAGATATCCGAGATTGGCCAAACTCCACGCCAACCGAAGTAAACGAAACCGCGAGAAGAACGATCAATGACTTTGTACATATTTGCATTAGCATTTTAATGACTGAACGAGTTCGGATATATATATTGCGCGTAAGTGTGATCTAGAGCAACGCGGCACGTAAAGTACCATACTACGGCGCTTAGGTGTAACGTAGACGTACAATACTATTTCCTACTCGGCAAAGTGCAGTAGACAGAGAGGTATTGCCGTGCAGTAAATGTCGCTACCTCTATTGCGGAGGAGGAAATACAAAGGTCTCTGTTCCGTTAATAACCGTCTCTCCGTAAATTAGAGCACCAATGTAGGGCTGAACGTTCCACTCTAGGTGAATCGTCGCTTCTTGGCCATCGAACGACGGCGAATGGTCATATACACTGTAAACCCCGCGGGCATTCTTCATGCTAAGCACCGCCTGCTTCTTGCTCGTTATAATCTTATCCCAAAATGTGACACGATTGGTCACGTCCTGTTGTTATTAGTTGTTTATTAGCGTCTTCAGGTGTCTAACGACTTACCAGCCGCTTGCCTGGATATTCGGCAGTCAAGTATACAAAGACCTGCTTTGTGTTCCAGTTGAATAGGGGAGACAAATCTAAAAGTTAGAACGGTCAAACATCGCAAATAGTCTACTGGGGCGAACTATACCTGTTTCAAGGTCAAACCCGACACGACAATTCTCCTTGTTCTTGCCATCTATTGAGCCAAAGCGGCGAGAGTTCTTAATGCTGACACGTCTGGAGTTAGTACAGAAATTAATATTATAAATATTTTCGAGCAATACTAAACATATAAAGCTCTAGCTCCATCCAATGGCCTGTACTCACGGAGAAAACTGTCCGACACGCGCAGGAAGGACAAATGATCCGCTAGAGTGCATTTGCACGTAAGCAGACATCGAAATCAGCAAACTTACAACCATCAAAATGGTTGTGAAATTGCTGAACACACTCTGGACACGCGCGAGTGAGTTATGCATTCCAAAACACTGTTGTAAACGCTAACAAGGTTGCTGAACCCAATTTGTAGTTCACACGTTGCATGCGACTGGAAACCAGCAAGAATGCAAGCAATATGCATATGTAACTTCTGCAGCATGATATTTGCCAACTGGTGGTATTCCTATCAACCGATGGTTAGATCGTCCCACTAATGTAAAACTCAACTACGGTTAAGATAACTAAATGTAAATATCAAGAAGTGCGCAGCATAAGTGTTACAGTGTAGGTGCTTCCGCCATACTTAGCGCATGAACTGGTCCGTGGTTCAACATTCTGCAACAGGCACAACACAGTTGGCCCGTGTAAAGCAGGTGTCATCGAATAAAACAAAAAACCTCGTCGAGACATGTATTTAAAATTTGAGAGGCTAGCAACATGGGTGACTATGGTGCTATATGGAGTTATGATAGGGGTTGAGCAGGTATTCGTCTCGGTGTTTTTCACGGACGATTGGTTCCTGTTGACATTTCGATGTATGAGCCCAATTAGACAAGGAATCCTAAGCGGGATATTTCCCCTGTGTGCAATGATAGGATCCATTTTTGCCGCGTATATTTCTTCGCAAAGGTTGAACACAAAGCTAGTATTGTTGGTAGCCAACGCTATCTGGCTTGTGGCGTGTAAGCAGTTACTCGGTCTAGCATTTTCCGGATAAACTATTAACAACCAGATATGGCGAGCTGCGTTTTCACAACGCTCGCTTGTCTCATTGTGACTCGAGTTCTCAAGGGGATAGCACTGGGTGTCATTTCAGGCACGATTCCTGTTTATATTAAACGTACACTTCCGAGGATGCGAGCAACACAGCTGTTGAGCAGCGTTCAGAGCGCAATACCATTTGGCTTATTTCTCATGTCCTTGTTTGCATCTCAACTGAGACATGTGTATCAATTCAATGGCCAGTGGTTCATCTTGGGTCTTTTACTAGTTCCGGCGATTTTGTTCTGCCCATTTATTGAACAGCCAGATGTCGTACCCCGGCAAGCCATGTTAACAGAATCCCCAGAGTCGGGATCAGGCAAGAGATTATATTCCTCGACAATAGGGAAACGAAACGTAAAGAGGTCAATTACTGCTGCATGCCTTACACAAATAGGCGCACAGTTTACTGGAATTAATATGATCGGTAAGACACATATATTTTTGCGTTCTTGTTTTCCAATGTGCTAACGTAAAGTGTACTACATTGGCCCAATTTGCAAGAGTAGGTAAAACAATGGTACTAAAATTGGGTTCAAAACCTAACACCAGTGACGGGATTGACCAACCGTGAAACACTGTCGATGATGCTCGCACTTTATGCTTGTGGATTCGTGGTGACAGCGGCAGCTGTGGGATTTGCAAATAGCTTGAATCAATTTGTGTCAATGCAGTATGGACTACGCGTGCTCGGCTTAATACATGGGCTCATTTTCGATTGCTTGATATTTCGATTCCCTGAAATAGTCGAAGGAATTTTAGTGTGGAAGGTACACAGGGCTGCGGCCCTGTGCGTCCTCGGCCTTTGCTTTCTCTTTGTGACAGTCTTCTCTTTACTAATTTCAGGACCAGTTGCTATATTCACGGCCGAGGTGGTCCCAGACGAGTACCGTGAGCTCGGTGTGAGCATTGCTGTTGCATGTGGGTGGCTCTCAACTTCAGTTATTGCGTGTCTTGGCCCATTAGCGTTGACGAAATTGGGATTTGCCACCTTTCTGGCGCTCTCACTCTTCTGCGGTATTATGTCTTTTGGAGTCGTTGCCCTCTCCAACTCTTACGGAATGCGACAGAGCGAGGAATTTGTCAATAACCCATGACCAATCCTATTATTCCTTGTTTGGCTACGTTGGTTGGAGTTAAATAAAGTGCAAAACAGATCAGCGACTGAGTATACAAAAGCTAATATAGTCACAGTAATTCAATTGAGTATTTCAGAGTGTGGAACAGGAAGCTTTAAACCGGATCATGTATGCATAAAAACCACATATATGCGTACTTAAGTCACGTATGTGGCGGGGTGCGGCCCCAGGCGATACGTCCAAAGTCAATACCAAAACGCACGTTAGTACGGTTATACAGGAGGAAAAAGAATGGACGACGATAGAATCGAACCCGATACTGTAGGTAATGGGGTGGAAGTGTTGCACAAACAGTTGCTGACAACAGACGCCGCTGAGGAGCGATATCGACAAAGCCAGTAGAAATGGTAAATGCCAACACCTGTGCCAGTTTTTCGAGGATAGATCATTATTATTAGTTTTCGGCTAAAGACATTCGAGGACCGTTGTAATTGCTTGAAATTGATGAGACCGAATCTGCTAACTATAGATATGGGGACACGGCCCTATGAACCGCCAGGATTTGAAGCATCAACATCTTCTGCGCCGGGCCCGTATAATAATATATCGGGAGATATAGCCGAAGGGCGGCCCGCACGTCCACAAGGGTCCCTGCTGTCATTTGATTACTATTCATGGTACTTTGATGTTGAAACGAACGATGTGCTATCGCGTTGCTTGACTGCTCTGTTTCCAATTGGAGACAGGCCATTCTTCACACAGGATTTCGGGGATGAGGAGACGGGAGTAGTTGGCGGCAGAAATCCAGATTTATATGGCCCGTTTTGGATTTCCACTACCGTAGTTTTCATGTTATTTTTCTCGAGTACACTGCTTGGTCTCATGTTCACCGCATGGCAAGGCGCGCGATTTGAATATCAATTCGGACTATTAACTGGCGCAGCTGGTCTCATGTATGGTTACACAATATTTATTCCCCTGGGGCTATGGCTGGTTATCAAATATGTTGATATTGCTCCTCACACGACTCTGCTCCAATTGATCTGTCTCTACGGATATTCAAACATCATTTGGATCCCGGTAGCGATTCTATCTGCTGCGCCTCTGCTTGGTACGCCAACTCTTGCCAATATACTTCGGTGGATCTTTGTTGCCGTCGGCTTTGCCCTGTCGGCCGTGTTCCTCACTAAAAACGTCTATCGTATGCTAGTCCCACCAGACGTTGGTGGTAGTGTTGTTGTGAACAAGCGCCCGGCCCTTGCAGTTCTTGCTGCAATACTCTTACTCCACGTTGGCCTTTCTTTTATTGTCAAGATGACGTTCTTTGGGTAAGTATCGCTCTGTTGCAAGCATGTGCACGAAGGCTGCTTTAAATAATAGCCGTCTTTTTGGATTGTGTTACAACGTCATGTCACCCAATCAATCGACACTGGATCAAATTACTAACAGCAGAACAGTCCAAGTGGAAGGAAACTAGCAAAGCAGCCAAGTAATAAAAATAAATATCAACTATGAACTATTGCTACCAGCCGCTGGGGTTTGATTGATGAACTTCTGCACCAATTCGGTCAGTTCTTGAATCTTGAGCTCCAGCTCACGGTGGGCACTGGGTGCAATACCGCGGGAATTGACAGTGACAGTGGCAGCTTGAACTTCATTGGACCATTTCTTCTCGTCAATATGGAACTCTGGATCGCCTGATGCGATGGCTTGTTCCATTTGCTCGAGTTCGCCGCCATAGGGATGTGCACGGCGCTCCTCTTCGTTATCGTAGTATCCGTCAAGTAGATCCCATTCTTCGTCGTTTTCGTTTGCATCGTCTTCGACTCCCTTTGAGCGGTTATACAGGACTCTGCGAGCAGCACGAGCTTCTTGAATGGCAATAATGAGAAGAAACGGACTGTAAATAATTGTCATGGCCGAAACAGCGAGCTTTTCGTAGAGCGATGGGTCGAGCCACCATGAAAATGGTACAATCAAGCATACAATTTCAACAAGATTGAGGGGAGGAATAAAGACGTTCTCATCGGGAGCCCGGACAAACCGCAGGGTCTTCTGTGCAACGAGTGCCATATACTCGTCTGTTGCATTGTCATAAATCTTTTCGTATGCCGAGTTGAATAAGGCAATCAAGATATTGAGGAGGATGGTGGAAATCATAAACGTAAAAACATAGTAAAGAACTTCACCATAAGGAGGAGCAAACGAGTCCATCCATTCAAATTCAGGAGCGTCAAGTACAGTCTTGGTCATGATACGAACCAGCAGGCTGCTGACGTCGCGCTGACCATCTGCGGTATCGAGTCCAACGAACGCTTGAAGAAAGCCGCCGCAGATAATAGCGAACAAGACAAAGAAGATAATTGACTCTTTCATGAGCTCCTTGAGTACCACTAGCATGGCTCCAAAGAAGCGAATGCTATCGAGGTACAGCAGTAGACGGCCCCAGATCATGGGAGCAGCGCATGATAATAAGTGATATGCAGCCAGGTCGTAGGAATCGCGGGCTTCTTGAGAGGTTGCCGTCAAGGCTGCGACTCGGAAACCAAATGTCACGACAATAATGCCGTAGAGCGTGTCATTAAACGCGTTCCAAAACCCAAGGTAATTTGCGCCCACATGAGCAAGCTTTTGGACCTCATCAACGATGAAGGAAAATGTGAAAATATAAAACCACACTTCAATCGCCGCGAGGCTCGCAGATTGGCGGCCACCATTAATTGCGACCGTGTAGAGTACCAGATACACAATTGAAACAAGCAGCTGGAGGTAGTTTTGAAATTTTGGCGACTTAATTCGGTCTGGATTAAAATGGACACTAAAGCGTGGGTCGTCAATGTACTTGTAGTACACATACTCGGCTGGGTTTTCGTCGCTTTGGACAATCCACCCGTTCCAAATCCACTTGATGCAGCGCTGAAACCCCGAAGAGCCAATAACAATTGTCGAATGGAGGTCCACAGCAACTTCGAGCGCGTTCATTGCAGGCACATCCCTGCCATGTAGCGTTATGGTGTATCGTTGGCACAGCATATCCTTGAACATGTAGTACTCATCGTCCTCGGTTTCAAGAATCCGTTTGGCCAGGTATTGCGCAGCGAGGGCTCGCGTATCATACAACTCTTGATCATATAGCATATTCACCGCACACTTCTTGTTCCAGCGAGTTACAATCAAGAGTACAAAGATCAGAGTAGCCCTGTACTTGCGAGAGCTGGTTCCTTGCGCACCATCACCTTTGCCGCCTGCAGCCCGTAGCAGCAGGTCAAACACTCGGTCATTGAGTACGCGTGAGTCGTGCGCAGCCAGCGCACTTTCAGGAAATTGCACTGGTACCGCGTCATCGACTAGCTTCTTAACACGTATGGCAATCTTCAGTACATGCTTGCCGGTCGTTGGCAGAGACACAAATCCCCGTTCATCCATCTAGTGTTAATAGTGGCTTTAGGCACGCATATAATAACGGCAGATAGCTGAAAAAGTCATACTGATTGGTTCTCTCAATCAACATTTTATCCCTTGCTTCCTTCCAGCTGTTGGGACTCATTGCGCAAGGCTTGGCCATGATCACTCACCCCAGAACTAGTAAGCACCTTTACTAATCGACGCGTATAAGGTCTTGTCAATTCGAGTATTACAATTGCAACTCCAATCAAGATCACTTGACCAGAAATCACGCATGCACTTTGACAAAACGATCATCCAAAGCTCTGGTATTCAGCCGTGTGTGGTACCTTGTAGCCGTGCGCAGGCAACAATGGGCATTGTGCCATTGTGCTTTTACAGCTCTGTACGAACAGATAGGAACTTAAGTACAACAGCTTCTGACGCCGGCTGATTATTACAGCTCCTCGTTTTCGGACCTGGTGAGATTATACGTCCATGTATTCAGTTTTCAATTCCTCAGAGGTTATTATAGGTCCATGATATTCTTCAATGCCTGAGAGGATATTTTGAAGATGAAGACGGGTATTTAATAAGTCGCCGAAAAGTTCCCGAGGTTAGCCAACGAGCCCTGGTATTGCGCTAGGACGTGCCCCCGAGAACTTACCGATCGGCAAAGTCTCGGCGAACCCGACCGCCGATACCCGGAAACGACCTATAGCGATTCATAGCCCCAGATTTTTCGGACGCATGACCTGAAATATTATATAACATTTTGTTATAAATATGTTCGCCGTTATAGAGAACCCTGCTTGGCAGGTGTTTTGCTGATTTCACACGCGCGGGGTATAGTAATACGCAAACTCCAAGTGGCCGAGCCCCTCTTACCCGGCCGATAATTCCGAGGTGCCCATAACTAGCCGCGGAGCGGCTGTTTGAGAGATGACTGACAATTTCAAGCAAACTGAAAAGCGTCAGAGGTGAGTGCGGTTGAATACTTACAATTCGTGAGAGCGTGCTTTATTCTTATTTCACTGTTCATTTGTCTGGTTGTGAATTTTCTGCAAGCTGCGCTGGACATTGACCTTGGTGACGTCGCGGTTTGCAGCACCACCCAACATTCAACCTGGCTGCCGCTAAATTGGCAAATATTTTTACGAGCTGCTTGTGCAATCGTGCATGTACACGATGAGAAAATTATTGAGGAGCCTTGTCATAGAATGGATCAGAATGATAGTACAAGAGTTTGCTAACAAAAGATGTCGGGCAGAATAGCAGGACGGATGCTCGGCAGTCGAGCGGTCGCCCGCAGGACATGTGGACGTCTAATGATGTCTACAGTTCGATTGGCAGGCGCTAATACCCCATTGAATCTCAGAGCGGCTAGTGGACGTTGCAATGTACTGACGAGTGGGCCAGCTCATATCATGGTCAACCGACGGTTTTATTCGGATGATGCCAACCCACTAACGGAGCCCCGAGAGTCGGACGAGGTCGACGTCGCAATCGTTGGTGGTGGGCCTGCTGGTCTGGCAGCGGCAATCAAGCTCAAGCAGCTCGACATTGAAAAAGGCTCTGGTGAACTGCGAGTGGTTGTACTCGAGAAGGCACCAGACATGGGTGCTCATACTCTGTCTGGAGCGGTTCTCGAACCAAGAGCTCTAGACGAGTTGCTGCCGGAGTGGCGAGACAACCCACCTAGTTCTGCTACGGCTGTTACAAGCGAGGAGATGAAGTTTCTCACAAAGGGAGGCACTTGGCCGCTCGTTGAGCCCCCGCAGATGAAAAACCACGGCAACTATATTGTTTCATTAAACGACACAGTCAAGTGGCTCGCGGAACAGGCCGAGGCTCTTGGTGTAGAGGTATACCCAGGATTTGCAGTGTCAGAGGTTGTTTACGACGAAAACGGTCGTGTCAAGGGTATTGCCACAAACGATGTCGGTGTTGCACGGGATGGTACCGCCAAGGATACATTTCAGCGTGGAATGGAATTCCACGCCAAGGTGACGCTGCTAGCTGAAGGTTGTCACGGCTCTTTATCCAAGCAAGTTATCAATAAGTTTGATCTACGAAAGGACTCGGACCCGCAAACTTATGGCATTGGCCTCAAGGAGGTGTGGGAGGTTCCGGAGGAGAACTTCAAAAAAGGTCACGTGGGTCACCATGTTGGCTGGCCCCTCAGCAAGGACCTGTACGGTGGCGGATTCCAGTATCATTTTGGCGACAACCTCGTTTCGGTGGGCTTAGTTGTTGGACTCGACTACAAGAATCCATGGGTGTCGCCGTACCAAGAGTTTCAACGAATGAAACATCATCCTTACTACGCAGATGTGCTCAAGGGCGGCAAGTGCATTTCATACGGTGCGCGTGCTTTGAATGAAGGAGGACTTCAGAGTATTCCCAAACTGTCATTCTCTGGTGGTGCGCTCATTGGTTGCTCGGCAGGATTTATAAATGTTCCCAAAATCAAGGGTACCCACACTGCAATGAAGTCAGGTATGCTGGCTGCTGAGACGGCATTTGAAGCTATTGCTAGTGGAAACGAGCAAATAGATATGACTCCTTATGAGAATGCTCTCAAGAATTCATGGGTATGGCAGGAACTCAACGAAGTCCGCAACGTCCGTCCTGGGTTCAGTATGGGTTTTCTCGCGGGCCTCGCCAACGCGGGCCTCGAAACCATGATTCTCAAGGGACGAAGTCCCTGGACACTTCATCTCAAGCACACCGACTCTTCTGCAACTGAACCGGCGTCGCTTCACAACAAGATTGAATATCCCAAGCCTGATGGTGTCCTTTCGTTTGATCTACTAACCTCTGTTTCACGCACTGGTACTAACCACGACGAGGATGAGCCTTGTCACCTTCGAGTCCCGAACCAGGACCTTGATGCCCACTGTGAAAAGTCGTGGCCAACATACCAGGGAGTGGAGCAACGCTTCTGCCCGGCTGGCGTCTATGAATACATTCCGGACGAGACTAAGCCCGAAGGCGTTCGTTTCCAGATTAATTCACAGAACTGCATTCACTGCAAGACCTGTGACATCAAGGTTCCTGCCCAGGATATTAATTGGACCGTACCAGAGGGTGGCGATGGACCAAAATACTACATGACGTAAACCCACGAGTTCGGAGCAATAAAGAAAAATAGCATCTTTGTCTACCTTGCAGGGGGGGGGGGGTCCTTGTTTTGTAGTCCAGGCGAAAAGCCACCACGCAGGGGTGTTTGCGAGAACTTTACAAATAACGGATGCTAGAAAAACAAGTCTTTAAATGTACGTAGTCGTCGTGAATATCATTATGCCACCCAAATGGACAGAAAGTCATTAGCAATTCTCGATGAGTCATCATTAGTGGCTGACAATGGCTGGTCTTGCGATTGTAAGATCTCAAGTGCCATTTGGATGTCCTCCTCAGAATTAATTGTAACAAAGTCGTCGTCTTCGTCCTTGTATTTTAGCCGTAGAGGGCTTGGCGTCTGTTTACCGCACAGCCGGATCTTTCGCTCAACTCGCTCCAACAATTGCTGATACGCAATGTCGGATGGGACCATGAGCAAGAAAGTATCTTCTAAGTAGTGTAGCTTTACCTTGAGGTTGGCTCTGGAAGCAGGTTGCGGCTTGGCTGTCGCAGCAGTCGAAAGAGACGAAGCAGTGGACATGTTCGTAAAGCTTCCCAAGCCACTTGATGGCGTGGTTGCCATTGCGGATGTCGAGCCAGCAACGGATCTGGAATCCCTGCTGCTCACCGACGTTGTGCTGTCCTGAGAACCAGCCGACCGCTCGCGAATTGCCCTAGTGTATGATCCCAATGTTGCAAGCGCACTCTCGCTCTTAAGGCGCATTGCTGGGCTCGGGCTTGAGCTCTTGGGGCCGGCACCGGAACTAATGGGAGGCAATGGCGGAATATGCTGAGCCATAGTGTGCAAAGAGTAATTGGGTGTGCTGGCAGACCGGTTGCGCTGCTGCTGCACCGGTGGTATGCCGCCAGTCACCGAGGTTAGCGACACGTTTGACCCAGTAAGCTTGAGATGCGATAACTCATCGGATAGTTGAGTGGAGTTGTACATTGGCTGGTACATTGACGGTGTAGACAATGTACGGGTGGAGACGGTCGATAATGAATCAGTGGTAGTATTTGTGGGGGAACCCTGAGTAGATGAGTCAAAAAAGTAGCCTCCATTGGCGCCTGGCACAGTTCCATTCTTAAAACCATCTTCGCCGGCCATAGTCTCATCATCTGTGGCATCATCATATGCAGTTGACGTACGGCCGTCGTCCAGTTCGCCGCCGCCACCAATACCTCCAAAGATATCAGACGAGACTTCTTCGTATCGGGCGACCATACGACGGATAGTGGACTCCCATTGAGAGAGCAATTCCTCGTTACGGAAGCGGATATCAAAGAAACCGGTATCATTTGCATCGTCCTTTCCCCATGAAATATGCAACAAGTATCCTTGGGTTTTAGTGACTGACACATTTGTAATGTAGGCCATGTAGATGCGGCCCTTGAGCACCAGGCTGGCTCTCTTGTTCTTTTGTTTCTTAAGACCCATAGATGACTTTTTGGATGGCGCTGCCTCTTTGCAGCACAAGATAATGTTCTCAAACAAGTAAAGATGGTAGTCACGCTCGACGCCAACTTTGATAACGGTAAATATACCATCATGAAGCAGCTCCCCAAAGTCTTCGAGATTATGTCCTCTCCAATCTCGCAGCCGCTCACTCAGCTCCTTAACCACGGCGATATTTTCAACACGGCGCTGAGTTTCATTGACCTTGTTTGTAATCTTCTTCATAGTTTCCAGACCTTCCACCGTCTCTTGGTAGTACGGCCACGAAGCTGGAGTGTTTCTGACGAGCTCCCGCAGCAACAGCGGATATTTGCATATTCGCTGAACTGGCTTGATGAGCATGCCGTGCAGCTCGTATTTTGACTCTAAAATATGATCCAGGACATGAAGTTTAGCCGCCTCTGCCTGGGCGATATCTGTAGCATTTTTTTGGTTGAGGGCATAGCCCTCGTAGACGTCGAATCTGCCTTCCATATTGCAAAACAGCAATCCGAACCGTTGTTCCTCAGGCGCGAGGCTTGCGTGGTACTCGATGCCAACTAGAAACCGGCGCTGAAAATCAATGAGCTGTAGTAAATTTGGCAGCATCTGATGCACAGTATCAGCGCTCAAAATTCCAAGAGACTGCAGCTCGCTATAATACTTTCCTAGCACTTCTAAATCCTGCACATACTTTCTTTCTGTTACCAATAGCTCGTCTACGACCTTGTCCCGCTGGTCCTTTGGCTGTTCTGCCGGACTTGGCAATTGGGCAGCAGATAGGTTCCTTGCTGGCATGAGCAAGCCACGCTTTTCTAGCGCATCGACAATCAACTGCACGGTTCGAATAACCTGCATGTCAGTAGCCGTTAGATAATCTTCAACACAGTCGTCAACCTTACCTTTAATAAATCAGAAGTATTGTCAGAAAAAACGTTGGAAATGGTAAACAGTTCCTCATCAGAGTAACCTAGCTCTGCCTTGCATGCCTGGACAAAGTGATAGACTCCACGCTTGCACGCTTTTGGGTCGTCGACGATATCCGCGTCGAGACGGCTATTTGGTCCAAGGGCGTTGAACAGTGCGCACAGGGACGATCCGAGACGGAAAAAGCGCCACATTTGCGTGACGGGGTCAGCCTGCTTTCCTGGCGGGATAGCGCCAATTGCTGGAAGGCACGCGGCCGAACCACGGCGCTCAAACGAATCGTCACGCGCGCTCGCCTCAAAGTAGCGCTGGAGGCCCGGGACCCTCTCGAGCCGTGTCTTGAGTGTCGAACACACCTGATAGAGAGATCCATCAGCACCCGCCGGACGGTTCATTGCAGAAGTCAGCGGAGCAGCACCCGTAGGGCCGCTAACACTGGCGGCCCGAAGCCCCCGCGGAGCACCGTTAGTGACGACGCCGGACCCAGACGCGGACCCAAACGCAGAAAGACTGGTGCTACTGGCACGGGCCGACGGCAGGGCCGAAGGAGGAGCGCTGATATTTGGCGAAGGCAGTGGGTTTGTCGCCGAGCCGCCGGTCCCCATGAGCAGAGTCGTAGCAGTCATTGGCGTGCCTAGAGGAGTAGTCTGCTGCTTGTTAGACGGTGCAAACACTTGCATGACCGCTCGAGACATATAGATAGGACTGTAGTAGCCGTGGAAACCAGCAGCGGACAGTCTCTTTGCGCTAATCAGAGTTCAATGTCGGCAGCGCCTTTTCTGAAAAAACGCAACCGCAAACACCCTCTGTTGCACAAATTGGCCAAGCACCACCACACAAGACAGGTCCCTCGCGTAAGTTTTGTGTTTGTAGATATAATCGTGATAAAGTTTAAACTTCTACCCGGTATTGGTGGTTGCAAAGCAGCTCTTCAACAGTTCCCCTCCCTTTGACTCCTGGGTAC
This sequence comes from Tardiomyces digboiensis, assembly GCA_030570855.1. Lineage (NCBI taxonomy): Eukaryota > Fungi > Ascomycota > Dipodascomycetes > Dipodascales > Trichomonascaceae > Tardiomyces > Tardiomyces digboiensis. Next base: position 5,813 of record JAJLWU010000114.1, on the reverse strand, counting down.
AAAAGGGTACACTGTGTTGTTGTGACGGTGCAGTGAGGGTTAGTGCTGGGCGCACACAACCCATTCTATCGGCGCTAACGCCCCTTGCGGCCCATCCGGTGAAAATGGTTAGGGACACAAGCATATATTGTGGGCAAACTAGTTGGGAAACCGAGTCCAGGGGGTCTCGCATGCTACGGACACAACAGGGTTGGGGATTCATATTAGTTGGCGCGATTCCTCGGTTCAGTAACGGACCCCTGGCTGTGGCAACAGAGCTGGCGGGTTCATAAGCCGGTAGTGCTTGATTATATTCTACCAAGGCTACGTAGACCTGTAAAAGACACCGGCTGAAATAGAGTTGCAAGAGGATGGTGGGTCTCGTTATTGGATCCACCTCGTCCCTGCAAGTGGTCCCACCAATAAAGTTGGAGCGGTTGGTTGAGTGGCAGATATATGGAAGATGAGGCTGGCTCAAAGCCAACGCTGTTAATGGTCGTGCACAAGTTGACCAATGCTCAACCGCTAATCGGAGAAGGAGAATCGATAGTGAACTAGTCTCTAGCCATCCCACACTCCTATATGTTCAAGGTAGATACAAAACACCGTACGGCCCTGGCGGGAGCTTCAGCAACAGGCGTGACTGAGACATGAAACGGGCTGATCATCATGCGGGTTGCCCAATGGTGCAGTTTTAGTGTCAATCAGTGCTGGAGCGGGGGACTGCGAGCAAGCAATCTAGTTGAATGAACGTCAATTTCAAAGTCCAACAAACAACAACATTAGCTAGGTGATCTATGTTAATGCACAATCTATGACAGTGGCAAGCTAAACTGCCTTTTTCCTGCGAAGAGCCTTGTCGACCTCCCAAACGCCTCTGTCGATAATAGCGGCGACAGTGACCACGCCGCCAACGAGAGCGAGCACAGAAGACAGAAACGCGCCAAAGCTGCGTGGACGACGCTCCCGGTTAATCACCTTCATAGGCGAGATGTCATATGCGAAGAAAACTCCTGGCACGCCACCAACTGTGTGAAAGGTATGAGGGTGGTCGCCGTCTCTGCCACCCTGAAGGCCCCTCTCGTGCGAAGTGACGGCATACTGATTTGTCTCTTGCACTTGGCCATTGATATACTCGTAACGGGTAGCCACCACCTTGACGTAGTAGGCAAAATGGGTTCCCTTTTCATCTGTTCGACGCTCGAGCCCGTCGAGCGGGTTCCTGCCTCCGTCGAATGCCTCTCCAAATGCCAATTGGTGGATGGTATGTGAAAACGTAAACGGGTTGTCTCGCTGCCCAAATAGCGTCAAGTCGTGCGTATGTTGACCGTTCATGGTGTAAGACGAGCCAGGAGCAAAATGCAGGTTTCCAATCACCTTGTTGACACTCACCTTGCCGGCAAAATTGCACCCATAATTGCGGTGCGCAACCAGGTTGTCTTGGTAGTGCTCCTGTTCACACTGCTCCATGCCGCTGCCATCGTGGAATGCCCATCCCTTTGCAGCATATGCCTTTTTGATCTCTTCACACGTATTACAACAGTCGGTATCCGGCGCGGCACCATAACAGCTTCCACAGTAGTCGGGGTCTGACAGGCGTTGGCGAATCACGTTTTCCCGGTCTTGCTGCTCCATTGTCAGCTGGGTGCTAGAAACCGCCCGTCCATGTTGGTCCAGCAAAGTCTTGGTGACCGAGTGCTCGATGTTTGCCTGGATTTCACCGGAAGTGTCCATTGCATCCATTGTGACCACATCACAAGGTAGTTGCGGAAACGTTATGTTGAAGTATATATTCATTCGTTCTCCTCGCGCCTTGTCCACCACCATCTCGGGCATGAACTCTATTCGCCGGTAGTCTACGTACTCCCAGATGCTGAGCCACATTATGAGAGCACACGCAACCAGCGTCACAAGTCCGCCAGAGGCCGTTCGGATGCGAGCATCCTCTGCCGTCTTTGCGAATGCGTCAAACGACAGCAGTCGTTTAGGTGCAACCGCCATGGCTTGTGCCAATCTCCAGATTCTTGTCAAGTAACGGTGCGTGGCTTCATAGTGTGCGCCGTACAAATATTGAAATGCATGCATGCAGCATGGTTGGAGAATGAAACAACTTTTTCGTGTTGGAGCTCGCGTAATGGTTGTGGGACCCCATAAGAGGCAGAAAACTCAGACGGTATCATATGTATATGGGCATATTTGATTCCAAATAAATAACAACTTAAAAACGAAGAAGTTTCAAGGCTGGCCAAGTAGCCACCAACAAGTCAGGCATAGCATCGTATAATCGCTATGCAAATTTGCAAACAAATGCACTCAAACTGTGTTTCACTATTAAAAACAATACCCCAACGCAAACGCTACCAAACTGCCTGTTAAACAAGTCGCATTCCCCGGATATCTAGGTCCGACACCCCCATTGAAAAACCCCAACCTCTATTAAATGGGGGCAAACCCAACGCAGCGGTTTCGGCGACATTGAATTATCCTCGAGAGGCAACCCCAAGGCTATTGACAAATTATGGCGAACACGGATCAAGTACAGGCTGCATCGCACTTGTCTGAAATCTATGCCCATGTAGACCCTCAGATCACCCGGTACAGGTCGCTGCTCACGCGATACATTGAGATGTACGGAGCCAGGTCTCCCGACCTCATTGTTCGCAGTCCCGGCCGTGTTAACATCATTGGAGACCACATTGACTACTCTTACTTTAGCGTTCTGCCAATGGCTGTCGAAAATGATATGGTCATGGCAGTCTCGACGAGCGATACTCTGCGCACTATCGAGATCGCCAATACCGACTCGCAACACTTTCCCAGCGCAAAGTTTGATATCCCCGACGATGATGTTGTGCCAATTGATGCCGCAAAGAACGACTGGGTCAATTACTTCAAGTGTGGGCTTGTGATTGGCAACCAATACCTCCGCAAAATCGGCCATAAGCCCAAGCTGGTTGGCATGAAGATTCTTATTGATGGTAACGTCCCCACCGGCTCTGGGCTTTCGTCATCGGCAGCGTTTGTGGTGTGCTCGACGCTTGCGGTCCTCAAGGGCAACGGCCACACTGATGTGTCCAAGGAACTCCTGCAAGAGCTGAGCATCACATGTGAGCAGCTGGTCGGGGTCAACTCTGGTGGCATGGATCAGGCTGCTTCAATTTTCGGTGAGCGTAATCATGCTCTCTTTGTGTCTTTCCGCCCCGAGTTCAGCGTCGAGCCTGTGTCTTTCCCAGACACAAATCCCCGTATGGCATTTGTCATTGCAAATTCACTAGTGGTTGTCAACAAGCAAGAGAGCGCTCCGATTCACTACAATCTGCGGGTTGTAGAGGTCACAATTGCGGCTAATATTTTGGCTCGCAAGCTTTTTATCAACGATCTTGAGCAGGACGGTAACCTGCAAGGCGGCACGCTGCGTGGCGTGCTGGAAAAGCACTTTAAAACTAGGCTCGGCTACCGCGGCGATTCCGAGGAGCCCAGCAATGACATTGCTCGTGAGCAGTTGGAACAGATGGGAAAGGTGGCTGACTTCATCTTTGAAAAGCGTGATGGTTACACTACCGAGGAGGCTGCCGAGCTGCTAGGCGTGAGTGTTGATGAGATTCGCAAAAAGTACATGTCGACCTTTCCAGTACGGTACGACAAGCTGCAGCTTTGGAAACGAACTAGACACGTTTACGAGGAGGCAAAACGTGTCTTGGACTTCTTGCAGCTTTTGGATGACCACAAGACCCCCGTTGATGAAAAGCTTACCGCTCTCGGCCTGCTTATGAATAAGTCGCACGAAAGTGCACGAGACCTCTTTGAGAATAGCTGCCAGGAACTAGATGATATCTGCGAAATTGCCCTAGCTAATGGTTCTCTTGGATCTCGCGTTACTGGCGCGGGATGGGGTGGCTCGTCAGTCCATTTGGTTCCTGCGGATAGGGCCGAAAACCTTATCAAAGCGCTGGCAGATGGGTATTACCGTAAGAAGTTTCCTCACATAACTGATGGCGAGATTGCAGAGGCTCTCCTTGTCTCCGAGCCAGCCTGCGGTACTCGAGTGGTGGAGAATATTTCTCTCGACTGACTGACAACGATACATAGTTTATAGATTTGATTTGTGCATGGAAAATTCATAATATTCATTACAAATAAATGCTAGAGGATGCCATTGGTGAGACCTAGTGACCACTTTGCCGTAGATGACGGTCCATTGGGACGAACTCCTAATGTTGAAAATGGTGAAGATGCCGTGGAAACAGACGGGCCCCGGGGAGACGTTGAAACGTACTTCAGGTGTGTCACCAGGCCAACATTATCACGGAGAGCGTCAAACCGACTGAGATGCGATGGGTCAAACACCCGGCACGCTATATGAAACTCGTTCTGCGTAATGGATGGATGATCTCCAAGCAATTCAAGGGTGGAATGGTAGAGTACCTGAGCAGGAATATAACCGTCTGACGCCGTCCAACCCTCTGACACTAATCGTTGGTATGATGTGATGGCAGCGCTCAAAATATTATCGGGGGTCGTTGTGCTCAAATCAGGCGAAGGCTGCGTCCACATGGACCCGCCGGGGGTCATGGACCACATACTACTGGCGCTACGACGAGGTGCAACTGGAGCCGCAGCAGAACCAAGCGACACCCACCCGTTGCCCGAAGCCGATGAAGTACCCCCAGTTTCTTGTGGACGCTGGCTGAAGATGCTGGACGACGATGAAAACAATGATGGCATAAACGCAGGATTTGCCGAATTAGAACCGTTGGATAGGGATGCCGACGCTTGGCTACTACCGACTGAAGCAGACCTAATGGTAGTGGTTGCGTTATCAGGCAAAATGGCATCGTCGTCGAGGAGGTTCTGCTTGCCGATAAGGCGGTTCAGTTCATCAACTGGGTTATCCATGTCATCCGAAAATGATGGTCCGCGTTTCTTGGGAGGCTGGATCGGAGCAGGCGGTGCAACTGCTTCAAACTGCCGTGAAATTGACGGCTGCGGTGTAGTCGGAAAGGCTAAAGATGCCGCACCTGGCGATGGGGACATGTAGAGTTGGCTAGGCGGCCACTGCGGGGGCATTTGCTGTGGAACTCCAATGGAAGCCGCATCAGTGCCAAGTAGAGAAGAGCCAATCGAACTTGGCACAACGCCAATAGGCAGCGCAGGAGCAACAGGCTGCACGACAGGAGTACCTCTTGGTGTTTCTCCATGATGAGGTGTTTGCTGCTGCAGCTGCTGGAGGGGAGGAGTTGGGGAACGCGACGAAAACTCCTCCTGATGCTGCTTCAGTTGTTGCAAGAGGGCCCGCTGTTGCTGGCGCTTGCGCTCCTCTGTCCTGCGTTTGTCTGCCTCGTAGAGTTCTTTCTCGGCCTGTTTGCGCTCCATCTCCTCCTTCTGGCGTTCCGCTTCTTCCTCTTGCCGCCTACGCTTGGCTTCAGCGTCAGCATGCTCGAGTTCTCTGCGCTTACGGTCTTGCTCTTCACGCTGTCGCCGAGCCTCTGCCTCGCGCTCTTCCTTTTCACGTCGCTTACGAGCTTCGGTCTCTTCACGTTCACGCCGCTTGCGCTCTCGTTCAACCTCTCGTCGCTTCTCCTCTTCCTGCTTGCGTTTTCGTTCTTCTTCTTGAGCCTGCTTTTGCTTGAGCTTGCGCACACGAGCCTCTTCGGCCTTGCGCGCTGCTTCCAGTCGAGCCTCCTCTTCTGCCTTTGCCTTTTCAGCATCTCGCCGTGCCTTTTCCGCTTCTTTTGCTTCTCTCTGAGCCCGCTTCTTATCCTTTTTCTTTTCCCGATCTTTCAGCTTCTTGGCTTCACGCTCCGCCTCTAACCGGTTCTCCTCCTCGAGCTCCT
>JAJLWU010000113.1:0-25713 GCA_030570855.1 Tardiomyces digboiensis | reverse complement strand
AATGTTCGCAAGCAAGATCATCGACTTCATGTCCGTCTTGACAACAAGCTTATTGATGAGGCTGAAATAACTCTTGACAAGGGCCTACCAGTTACAATTGACTGCCAGATTATCAATACTGACCGTGCCATGGGTGCCACTCTTTCCTACCGAGTGTCTAAGCGATTCGGTGAGAAGGGCCTTCCTGACGATACTGTTCATGTCAACGTTCAAGGTTCGGCGGGCCAGTCATTTGGTGCGTTCTTAGCTCCTGGTATCACACTTGAGCTTGAGGGTGATGCCAATGACTACGTCGGAAAGGGTCTCTCCGGTGGTCGCATGGTCATCTACCCGCCGAAGAACTCGCAGTTCAAGGCTGAGGAGAACATCATTGTTGGAAACACCTGTCTGTATGGCGCAACATCAGGAACCTGTTTCTTCCGAGGTATTGCCGCTGAGCGATTTGCCGTCAGAAACTCTGGTGCTACTGCTGTCGTCGAGGGTACTGGTGACCACGGTTGCGAGTACATGACTGGAGGTCGTGTCGTTGTTCTGGGACGTACTGGCCGTAACTTTGCCGCCGGTATGTCTGGTGGTATTGCTTACGTCCTGGACGTTGGTCAGGAATTCCGCGATAAGGTCAACGCAGGAATGGTTGAGCTTTCACAGATCACTGAACCTTCTGAAATTGCGTTTGTCCGCGGCCTTATTGAAGATCATCGCCACTACACTGGATCTGAAGTTGCCGACCGCATTCTCAACGATTTCAACCGTATCCTGCCGCTTTTCGTCAAGGTCCTTCCACTTGACTACAAGCGCGTCCTGGAAGAGGAGGCGGCTAAGGTGGAGAAGGCTAAGATGTCGGAGCTCAACGGTTACCTGCACTCAATTCGTGAGGATCCTGATGCTGATGCCACTGGTGGTGAGATCAAACGCATGCGACGTGCTGTTACTCCCTCTCCTTCTCCGTTGCCATCAATTCGCCCCCCTGTTCACGAGCCTAAGGTTCAGGATCTTGAGGACACGATCCTTGACGTCAAGGCTGAGAAAGCCAAGCCCAAGATTCTCGCCCTAGACAAAACCCGAGGCTTCATGAAGTACAAGCGAAGAAACGAAAAGTACCGCAATGCGAACGATCGAACCAAGGACTGGGCTGAGCTCTCGAGCCGTCTGTCCAAGGACGATCTCAAGCACCAGACTGCCCGATGCATGGACTGTGGTGTTCCATTTTGCCAGTCGGATACTGGTTGCCCAATCTCCAACGTCATTCCCAAGTGGAATGAACTTGTCTTTAAGGACCGGTGGTTTGATGCTCTGCAGCGCTTGCTTATGACTAATAACTTCCCTGAGTTCACTGGCCGTGTGTGCCCAGCTCCTTGCGAAGGTGCATGCGTTCTTGGTATCAACGAGGACCCAGTCGGTATCAAGTCTATCGAGTGTGCCATTATTGACTATGGTTACGAGCAGGGTTGGATCAAGCCCAATCCTCCCAAGGTTCGAACCGGCAAGAGCGTGGCCATTGTTGGCTCTGGTCCTGCTGGTCTTGCAGCCGCTGACCAGCTCAACCGCGCTGGTCACTTTGTTACCGTGTACGAGCGAGCGGACCGTATTGGTGGCCTGCTCATGTACGGTATTCCCAACATGAAGCTTGACAAGCGTATTGTCGACCGTCGTGTTAACCTGATGCGTGATGAAGGTGTCGAGTTTGTTACTAACACGACTATCGGAGAGGACATAACTGTGTCGGAGCTCAAGGAGAAGCACGATGCTGTTATTCTTGCAGTTGGTTCCACAATTCCACGTGATCTTAAGATCCCCGGACGGGAGCTGAAGAACATCAACTTTGCGATGCAGCTCCTGAAGTGGAACACACAGGCTCTGTTGGAGAATAATCTTGACGAGGTCCGTTCCCAGATTGAGGGCAAGCATGTTGTCGTGATCGGCGGTGGTGATACCGGTAATGACTGTCTCGGTACCTCTGTTCGCCATGGAGCCAAGTCGGTAACGAACTTCGAGCTTCTCCCTAAGCCGCCTGCTGCTCGTGCCCGCGATAACCCATGGCCACAGTGGCCCAAGATCTTCCGTGTCGACTACGGTCACTCGGAAGTCGCTGCACACTATGGCAAGGACCCGCGTGAGTATTCGATCTTGTCTAAGGAGTTTGTTGGCGACGAGGATGGAAATGTAAAGGGAATCAAGACTGTTCGAGTCGAGTGGAAGCAGTCTGGCACTGGTGCTTGGCAGATGGCCGAGGTTCCAGGCTCTGAGGAATTCTTCCCTGCGGATGTTATTCTGCTCTCGATGGGTTTTATTGGCCCCGAGGCTCAGGCGCTTGAGGTCAACCGCGATGGCCGCGGTAATGTTTCTGTCAAGTCTCCTAGCTCGTACCACGTTGAAGATAAGGTCTTTGCGGCCGGAGACTGTCGCCGTGGTCAGTCGCTTATTGTATGGGGTATCCAGGAAGGTCGACAGTGTGCCCGAGTTGTCGATGAGTTCTTGGTGGGAAACACTCGCCTCCCCGGTAACGGAAGCATTGAAGAGCGCAGCTACGACCTTTTAGAGAAGCAGAAGGCATACGCCTGAACTCGTTCACTTTTAACATACCTTAGATAGATTAGAATTGATGATTGATCATGACCTTGACTACGAGTAGTACCAATGACTGGTGTGTCCATAGACAAATAGAGCAAAGACATAGTCCAGGCTATGCTCCTCAGGAAGTATGGCGTTGATATGTCAACTGTGAGACTAAACCATACCAAACTAACCGTCCGACGGGTGCGAGCCGACATGTACGCGGCCAATATGTGAAGTGCGCACGGCGATACGGCAGATCACCTCTCTCCTAGTCTCCTCTAGGACTTTCTGGTTAGTAACCAGTAGTCCACAAACAATTTAAAGCGTTACCTGTGAAGTGTCCAAGTTAGGTAGCTACCCAGATGATCAGCAGGTGCTTTGTAATGGTTGAGTTGACCCAGGTTTTCACCCAGGTGGAAGGGTCTTGAGGGCGTAATTGCTTTCACAGTAATGATCCATACGTATGAACGAACGATAACAAGATGGCAACCGCAAACGGCATGGTGGATGGAGCCCGGCCAGATGGATCGAGAAGGGCACATGTAATCGAAAACTGACACGAGCTGGCGTCAGTTCGGGTGCAGCGCCCCTTCCACTCACCTCGTTCGACGATGACGTCACAGCGCTAGTCTATCTCGCTGCCCTGGCTCCTGACAAGTATAACTTGGTAGAGATATTCTACAGACTAAACCCCTGGCAGACGCCTGAACTGGTTCCCGAAGAAAATGGTCATCTATATGCCAGATAGTGCAACGCGGCTAATAGCGCCGGCTTGTATCGCTTTCCTGTGCCACGCCCTGTATGGAAGACCTCCCTACATGGTATCTAGTAGCTGGTGAGGATATCAGAGATAATTGAAGAGAATCAGCATTTCATGGCCAGATGGATGAATGCTACAGTCCAGTCTCGCACCGCACTTTCGACCACACGACTCTTGTCACTTCACCTGATGAGCGCCATCATTTTGGATGCGGTGCTGAAGCCAGAAGTTGGAGTTGAGGCAAAATTTAGTCGCCATGACGAATTGGCATCGACATACGATAGACTCACAGTGCATCCCTGACTGTAGATCGCGACGATCCTGGGTATTAGTAATGATGACGACGAACTTTCGCTCGCCTTCAACCACCTACCAATTTGTCTAGTCTAGATGCGGCATCAACCGTGCCACAAATATTGATCCTATACCGATGGGCCTGGTCAACCGCCACGCATAGTATCATTCTGTCGTGTTTCCCCACAAAATATGGGACGCGCGGCTTGTATCGCAATCAGAGGACATTTCACAGGGCTTGTGCTTTGTCATGGTTAATACCCTGGGCCCTCGCACTCGCCAAGTAAAGCCAGCAGCACTTTTTGTTACAATTGATACACGGGTCTCTCGCCACCCGCAAACGGACTCGTCGGCGTGCTTTGTCATGGTCGGCACGGTCACCGCCGTGCCCGTTGATCTATTTATTTAAGTCCCAACGACCAGACTACAGAGTCAAGAACAATGGCGACAACAATCAAGTACCTGACTGTCAATTCTGGCGGCATCGACATTTTCTACCGTGAGGCCGGCGCAAAAGATGCGCCGAAACTTCTACTATTGCACGGATTCCCCACCTCGAGCCACATGTTCCGTGACCTCATCCCACTTCTGGCTGACCGATTCCACATTGTAGCTCCTGATCTGCCAGGCTATGGCCAGTCGGGCATGCCTACACGTGATGAGTTTGCCTACACCTTTGACCACATAGCAGAGGTTATCGACCAGTTCACCGAAGCGATCGGATTCGATAGTTATGCTCTGTATGTGTTTGATTATGGTGCGCCGACCGGCTTTCGACTGGCAGTGAAACACCCTGAACGGATCACTGCGATTATCTCACAGAACGGCAATGCCTATGAGGAAGGGCTGAGTGATGGATGGAACCCAATCAGGGCTTATTGGGAAGTTGCATCGGAAACGAACCGCGAGGCACTACGCGCACTTCTTAAGCCCGAGACTACTGTCTGGCAGTACACTCATGGCGTGCCTGACACGACATTTGTGTCGCCGGATGGGCATTCACTAGACAACTTCTATCTGGCCCGCCCGGGTGCTGACGAGATACAGCTCGATCTTTTTGGCGACTACAAGACCAATGTGGCATTGTATCCGGAATTTCAGGCCTACCTGCGGAACCATAAACCCCATTTACTAGCAATTTGGGGTAAGAATGATCCGTTCTTCCTTCCCCAAGGAGCCGAAGCGTTTAAACGCGATGTACCCCACGCAACTGTTCGCTTCTTGGATACCGGCCATTTTGCGCTGGAGACGCACGCTGCTGAAATTGCAGAGGCCATTCGTGACTTTCTTCCGGCGCGCTAATTGAGGGCTTTTCAATCGGACTCGATGTGTCATTTGTCGATTCGCGCTAGAAATAATAGTGTCTTGAGGTAATAATTGATGACTACGATAGCAGGGTCAGCTCTTTGCGAGTATACTTGCAAGCCATCTGTTTGGCATTTCAACGTACTCGGTAGCTGCGACTTTCAAAGTAGAAAAGGTAGAATTTGGTCTAGCTAAAATTGCTTTCACACAGGGCGATTGCGGCACGCTACCTGAGAATTGTTCTTCTTTCCGTTTCTTCAATATTCTATTCTCGTATGTTTTTAATCGGAATGCTCATGCTTGATCGGTGCTAGCGTAGGTGCGACTGTCGAAATTTCTGACTTGACTTCTTGAAGATGGCTTTCCGCAAGTGAAGTGCTGTGACCCGCACTAGTCCGTCGCGCCTTGTGGGCAAGAATCTCGCTGCGTACCACTTTTTTGTAAGCCACAGCAGCCCCTTTGTCTGTCATGAATACTGGCCGTTGGGAAGCGTAACCTGTGCAGCTGAGCCCGAGACTTTTGCAGGCTTGGCATTCAGGCCTTGTCTCATCGCATTTTTTCCTTCGAATACGACAAGTCCAACAACCTGTGCGCGTACGCGTATGCCTGCTTACTCTCTTGGTACCTAGAGTTCTAGACTGCAGACGAGAGATTAGTATGAGGCGCCTCTTCTTGGGCGGCCCAGGAACCACTGATCTTTTGTCTTCTCGCTTCCGCTTCGTAGGGCGAGAGAAATATGATCTTTCTGAATCCGATTCTGGATCAGATTGAAGAACGCAGCGCGGTAATCGACTTTTGTGGTCTGCGTCTAAACTACGCGCGAAAGCGTGGCGTAATTTAAATCGAGCCTTTGAACCATTTCGACGGACAGACCGATTCGATAAATTGAATGAATTATGACCAGACCGGCTGCTTCGAGTGGTTATAGTAATTTCATGTGATGGATTGGACGAGTCGCTTCGGAGGTTGCTAGAGTCGCCAGAAAGACTCCCTTTTAGATCGGATATTTCACTCAGCGATGTCGACATACTGTCCAAGCTACTAAGAGAATAGTTATTATCAAATGATGGAGGAAGGTTCTCCTTGTCGCTGGAATCATCACACTGATTCTCATCGGTGTCAGTAGGCATGACGTCTGATGGCTGAATTGTGGAATTAGCCAGCGCTTCCATAGTAGACAATGGCTTCGACGTAGACCGATCAAGCAATACCTTTGAGGAAACCATACAAGTGAAAGATTCATAGTGCTCCTTGAGCCTATGCAAAGGCGACGAACTTGATTCCAATTTGATAGTGACACTCTTGTAAGATTTGACTCTCGAACCTGAGAAATCTTGGCCCGAATTAGTCGAATCCGAAAACGAGATAGAACACTCTTGCGATAGATCACGCATGAATTCCATTTTTGAATACAGCAGTGACGAGCCTAGCTATGTTAGATGCTTACAGAGCGTTTAGACAATGTAGCTTGTCGTGGATGCTGGTTTCTGGGCTTAGGCGAAAAACAGCCCTACATTGATTTCCTTCCGAGGCTAAAACAAATTAATTCTAGTGATCTTACGAAACAGATTCTACCGACTACTTTACAAGCGATTTGGAACGAGCAACTAGAAGTACATTACTTGATGCCGTTTGGACGTGGATCTAGGGACTTTTCGGCTATCGATGGACAGTGATTGCCTATGCATAAGGTCCCTGCGGATTATGCAACCCACGTCAAAGGGGGGTGGTTGTTGCCGCGTACCGACTACAAAGAGTATATTATACGGTGCGGGGTGGTCAATAGCCGCCGGAGCTGACTAGATAGGACCAGAATGACTGACTTTACTGTACGTGCCAAGGAACTTGACGACAAGTATCCATCATTTCGGGAAAAGTTTGTTATTCCTACGTATAAGAGCCTTGGCGTTGGTAAGAGCGATGAGGAGTCTATATACTTGTGCGGGAACTCCTTGGGCTTGATGCCCAAGTCCACCGAGACAGCTGTTCAACGGGAGATAGATGCATGGAAGGACAGAGCAGTTACCGGACACTTTAGACATCCAACGGCGACCAATTGGACTACAATGGACGAAGAGCCGGCAAAGTTGTTTGCCCCCCTCGTCGGCGCCAAGGATTCGTCAGAGGTTGCCATCATGCAAACGCTCACGGGAAATTTGCATCATATGCTGTCCGCATTCTACAAGCCAGACACGAAGCGCTACAAGATTCTGTACGAGGCAAAAGCATTCCCCAGTGACCAATATGCATTTGAGGGCCAAGCTCGACTCCATGGCTACAAACCAGAGGACGCATTATTGGCATTGGCACCTCGCAAAGGGGAGTTCTGCTTGCGTACCGAGGATATCCTCAAGACTATTGAGGAGCAGGGCGATTCTATCGCCGTTGTCATCTTTTCTGGTATTCAGTATTATACCGGCCAGTTGTTTGAAATCGAGAAGATCACAAAGGCTGCGCGTGCAAAGGGCTGCATTGTGGGGTGGGACTGTGCCCATGCTGGAGGAAACGTGCCTCTCAAACTCCACGACTGGGACGTTGACTTTGCTGTCTTCTGCACCTACAAGTACATGAATTCCGGGCCCGGCGCAATTGGTGCTATATTCGTCAATTCCAAGTACGCAGACGGCTCCTGGCCACGCCAGGCTGGCTGGTGGGGAAACAAGCCAGAGAGCCGTTTTGAAATGCGAGCCCAGTTTGACCCAGCCTACGGCGCTGCCGGCTTCAAGATATCAAACCCTACAGTGCTATCTGTCGCGTGTCTTCACGAAAGCTTGAAGTTGTTCGCCGAATATGGCGGCATTGAAAAGCTGCGCGAGCGTAGTATCTCCATGACCAACCTGCTGTGGGACATGTTAACTGCGTCAAAGTTTTATGTTCCCGTTGAGAAGCTTGATAATTTTACGCCCACCAGCCCTGCTTTCACCATAATTACACCATCCAACCCCCAAGAGCGTGGTGCACAATTGTCGCTTCTTTTTCTGCCACTGGGTTCTGGGGTCATGCAGAAAGTATTTACGGATCTTGAGAGCCGCGCGATTATTGGTGACGAGCGCCAGCCTGACGTGATTCGCCTCGCGCCCAACCATTTTTACAACACTCATGCTGATGTCGTCAAAGCGGTCGAAGCCCTAGAGGAGTCGTTGCTGTCGGTGGATATGAAGAATCTTTCTATTCAAAACTCTCACTGATAGAGAAATGTACCACCAAGTATATTACACACATGTATCTCATTCGAGATATGCTTCTGCAAATAAAGAGTCCTGCACGAGGAGTCATCACCTAAAACAAGCTGTAAAAACCACATTCATTAGACGTTAGATTACACAGCACCCACGGCGCAGTCTATTCGCTGCTCTTGAGCTGCTGTTCGTGTTGAGACTTCCAGACGACAATGCGCTCAACGTTAGACTCCATCTCGTCGACGTCGTTGGAGTACAGTTCAATTACAATATTTTCGTCGTATCCCTCTCTTGCTTCATCAAGAATGACTTGCATGATCTCAGCATCTATATTTTCTTCAATCTTGGAGTCGGCGTAACCTCGCTTCTTGAGTCGGTCATAGAGGACAGTATTATCAGTGCGTAGAACCACCACCAAGTCAATGAGCCGTTCTGGAAAGATGTCGCACACGTGCCAGTCAATGATCCAACCTCCTTTTTCCAGGTCTTCCTCAATTGCGTCTAAAAGCTTGTCTTCGTCCACAATGTGGCTCTTACGCTCTTCATCGTAACCAGCATAACAATCCTTTCCTTTGGCAATGTCGTTGATAGTCATTATCTTCATATCAGGTAGCGACTCCGCCAACAGTGCACAGTGACTGCTCTTTCCGGTACCCTTTAGGTTAGCGTGACGCCAAAAGGAGGGCTCAAAGCCTCTGGAAGAATGAGAGTAAACATACAGGGGTACCAGTTACTATGATATTCAATTTTCTGTCCATTATAATAGAAATCGTTGTTGACGAGGGCTCGAGTTCGTATCAGGATATGAAAAATCTCAACATATGTGACCTGCACTGATCCAAAATCAAATCACGTAAAAAGAGTCTAGCGACACCACACAAGTCCATCACGTTTGCAATAGAGCAGGAGGGATTAGATCCAGGTGAACTATTGACAGAAGTCGTCATAGAAAAGCAACTAATTTGATGAGCAGGCAGCGTACGTATTGCTTATTGCTGGCGATTTACTACTATTTTGTGATGATCAAGTCGAGACACGACAGCACTTGGACGGACTACGAACACGGATGATCGCACCTGAACTTGCCTAGTTTTGATGAAATGGCTGTATTTCATCTAATATAGAAGTGCAATCTAGCGACATTGCGTTTGAATCGATACCTGGGCGACTTTTGGTTGCCCAAAGCGGCACAATTTTCTAGGAGTGGAAACAGGGCCAGCTGTTTGATTACGGATTGCCTGGAAAGATACACTATATATATTAACAGCAGGACAACCGTGGCCGGGATATGCGCCGCAGATATCATCGCTCGGGCGGCCGAGCAATCCGCCAGGAACAGCAGCGGCACCGAATGGTGCAGCTCGTGATAGCGGCGCAGCACTTGATTTGAACGAGTTTCCCGCTTTAGGATCAATGCCTTCTTTACCATCTTCAGACGTGGCACACGCGCCACAGCCATTTGCACAAGCGGCACTGTCGGGCCTGTATGACAGGGGCCGATCAAACAATACAGTGAGCCGCCAACCAGATTCCGCAGAGGACTTCCCAGCTCTGCCTGTTGCAATGGCAGGATCCCAAAAGCCGAGCTCGAATGCTCCTCCAACACCAAATCCGGCGTCGGGCCAAGCACAGTCTTCACGTAAGTTACGCACGAGTGCCTGTTGTTGGAACATAAAACTGACGATAGCGGAAATGGAAAAGTATGGAATGGGTGGCCTATCGGGAGTAATAAGTATGGAAAGCAATGACCAGACGACAGTCGCCATCGGGAATGACCTCACAAACCTGGGCCTTAATTATAACCCCACCGAGTAGGTTGCACAGAATCTTGAAAAGCTACCAAAGCGAGCGACGACGCTAACAGCAGCGAACCCTTGTCGAAGACATTTGCATCTCCTTGGATAGAGACATCCAAGTACAAGGTGCAGCCGGAGTTCAGTTTGCCGGCCTGTTACAATGTGTCGTCTGCGCTTCCTCAACAACAAAAAATTCAAAACTTAACTGAGGAGACTCTGTTTTATATTTTCTACACCATGCCGAAGGACAGTATGCAAGAGGCGGCTGCGGTCGAGCTCACGAACCGAAACTGGCGGTATCATAAAGAACTCCAACTATGGCTCACCAAGGATCCCCTTTCAGAGCCGATACAGCAGACGGCGCAGGCCGAGTCGGGTATCTATATCTTTTTTGATCCTACGACATGGATGAAGGTCAAGGTAAGTCGTGCTCTGTTCCGACAGCAGGACCTGTTACTAACGGCAGAAAGAGTACGTCCTGTACTACCCAGATATCGCTTGAGAAAGCTATTCAATAATGTACAAAGAGATATGACATTTTCTGATGGAATGTCTCCCCCGGTGTGTAAATGTCTCGCCTGGTGTGTAATGCCTAATTAATAGCCTGTTTACGGTTGTTTAACGGCCACCCCTCTGCTTTGGAGCTGAGGCACTTCATGACCACATGCTGCCGATTTGTAAATATTTGTAAACATCAGTAGCATCAACCTAGCTCGAGATGTTAGGGTATGCATTTGTCACGTTGCAAGCGAATAAACTTGCAGGCAAACGACACGTTGTAACCAAAGAGCTGATGTCTTGCACGAGGATACTGGATACGCTTCGAGCATCTCTTGTGCAAATGTTTAATACTCGGGGTTTAGAAACTATCAAATCAGAATCTTAGAAATCTTGGCATTCTTAAATCGAGCATATCAAAACAACTGCGCGGCTCTTAGGGGCCCGTCACAAGTCAGGGACCGCCCTTGTTATACGCGAGCTATTTTATTGACCGAGACAAGTCTAGTACTTTAAAAATTACCAGAAGCCGGGCGGGATGGAGAGTCGCCCCACTTTGAGCTAACCGACAGTTCCGGCCACGTATGCTTGCTTGAAGAAAGAGGTGATAACCACTCATGACCAATAGTAAGCGATCCAAGTAGGCACAATCTTGAGGCCGCTGTAATCCGCGGCCCACATCTCGAGGTTCGACAGCGTTAGTCTTGGTACTAAAGGTGCTGTGATTAGTAGCCGCGTCCCAACTGCCACACACTCAGAGCATCGACTTGTGGTGTTCATATCATTTACAAGACCTCTAGCCACAAATTAAACTGTACTCTCTAAGAAAATCTGAACGCGCTGTCAGAGATTGATGCGGCGCGGCCCTCAGGCGCAAGGGGCAAGTGATGGGGGGTTTCATTTTTCACAAAAAGTCCTTTAGACTGCACTTGTAACGACCAATTACACTTATTCTAGCAACCCAAGGACCATGGTAGAGAAGAAAACAACCTCGCCAGGTTGTTTAGGCTGCGCCTGGATCTGCGCCTCGCCCTCAAATATTGAAGAACCACATCTGGTTGCCATGACGATGATGATGCGGCCTAAAAATGGAAGTCAACAAAAAGTCGGTTGTTAGTTGGCGTAAGAGTTGAAATATCACTGCACTTCCCTGGTCGTGGCTCAAAGTGCTCGCTTACCGTCGACGTGCGTAGAAGTCTAGTACTGGTTAGAACGCAGATTCAGCCCAGTCTTTTAGGAGAACCTCAGACTGTCGTTGGTTTGCCGACTGTGGACCGTCGCTAGTGTTCAAACAACTTTACAGTTTATTAAAGCAGCACCGTCTTGTTGTTGCTGGCTCTTGGCTGCTTACCACCTGGGGCCACTAGATTTGAGTGTACGTGGTGATTGACACAGACAGGATGAAGCTGCATTTTTTTCCCCAGATATCTTTGCAGGTGGTTAAGACACTAACATCAGTTTGGATACAGCAGACCAGTTATTGTGGTGACAAGCGACTGGGGATCTGACTTCAAAAAGTATGTTAGCCACGATTTGTTTGGAGATTACGTGGTGTATCGAGCTTTGACCGACAAATCGGTACATGTTTGGACAGATTCAATCTAGCTCAATGGTGTTACTCAATAATGTCCGAGCGCGTCAATGGCGCCAGTGTTAACATTACACGCTCACTGTGCAGCCAGCCCAGTAGCATAAACATTTGCTAACAACAGTGGTGGGTCGATCAGGATCATTTCGCAAAATAGGCGGAGGTCAACGGGACGAGGAAGCTGCAAACAGTGGTCATGCAGAGTTTAGCAGAAAAAAATCGCTGGTGAGGCCAGACCGTGCCAGAATAGACCGCGACCACCCGCAGTACCACTACACACAAGTAGCGGCACAGCAGGCAAACCGCATTCATGTCCAGCCTTCCACCACCGGAAACGAGCCACTAACGTCGGCTTCCGCCACCGGTGCAGCGGCAGTTGGATCACGACCCGGCCCGCAGCCAATGGCCCAGGCATCGTCGTCGCGAATGGGACATGACGACGGCATCCCTATGACCGAGATGCGGCTCCACGACAATCAGTCTGAGGAGGAGCACGTTGCTGGAAGCACGAGCCCTCAAGATCCCGAATACGATGACATGCCTGAATTTGATGAAAAGGGTGGGAGAAACATCTACGGCCTCAACGACGAGCCGTATCACGAACCTTATAACAATGACTACAGAAATGAGTACTCATACAATTATGGCCCTATGAATATTCAGGAGCAGATGGTCCCGTCGAGCATGCCGTTAACGTCCAAAGAAGCCATTCCCAGCCCCACAATGCCCCGCGCTCAGCCCTTTATGCCCAGGGAGAATACATTTTCTCTCTGGCAGGCGTACTGTATGCTGATCACGTTCTGGGCCCCGTCACCGGTGCTGCGTCTGTTTGGCATGAAAACCAAGGAACGTCAAATGGCATGGCGCGAGAAAATGGGCCTGATCTCCGTGATCCTGTACGTTGGTGCGTTTGTTGCATACCTTACGTTTGGCTTCACAAGAACTGTATGCCACAACAATGTGCTTCGCATCCGAAATAACGAAGTGGAAAACAATTACCTCATCATCAATGGCCGCATCTATAACTTGGGCAGCTCGCACCACCCTGCGGCGGATGGCATCGAGGCCGGCTCCAATGTCCTGTATCCGCCAATAAATGCCGGCGGCATGGATGCCTCGTTTTTGTTCCAAAACGTTAATGGATACTGCAAGGGCCTCATAAACCCCCGCGACAACTGTTCAATCCCTTACGACGGTGAAAACGTGGCGTGGTACATGCCGTGCAAACTCTTTGCTCAGAATGGTACGACTCCAGTCAATTTTACAACGGAGTACTACAAGGGATGGGCATGCCATACCCAGGCTTCTGCTCGAGACGCTTACTATAGCCTCGAAATTACCGGTCAGGTATACTTCACCTGGGACGATATCAAGAATCAGACCCGCAATCTTGTCGTGTACAATGGCAATGTCATTGATCTTGATCTTATCGACTGGATCCAGACTTCTGATCTAACTTATCCATCCGAGTTTGACGAGCTGAAGGATGGTGCAAAATTGCGCGGCCTGGATGTATCGCAGCTCATGTCTACTGGAAGGAACCGACAAGTTATGAACTGCTTGTCTGAAATTGCAAAGGTAGGCTACGTCGACACAGAACCCATTGGTTGCATTGCTTCGCAGGTGGTTCTCTATGTTTCACTCGTATTCATTATCGGACTTGTGGGTACCAAGTTTGTTTTTGCGTGCTACTTTAGATGGTTTCTGGCCCCGCGTCAGGGTGCCTTCTATATGACTCGCAAGGATATGGACAAACATGAGAATCAAATTGAGGACTGGTCCGATAACATCTACTCACAGGCTCCGATTAGACCTGCTTGCCAGCCTCCTCGTAGCGGCTCTGGCGTTGGCTCCAAGTTTGGCCGACGTGTAGACGACTCGCGTACCCGATCTATCACGATGATGTCGCAGATCCCAGAGGCAACTGCCTCCAAGGTCGCAGGTTCGTTTGCTACAGGCGGCATTCGTTCCTCTTCCTTGAGTACGAGTATGATTGCACCTCCATCTCCTGATCCGTTCAGACGTCAGCACTCTATCGTTTCTGGCGATATTTCCTACAGAGGTGCCATGCTTGATGAAGAGTTTGCCGATTACCCACCAAATCCTGCCGAATACTATGATGTCGAAGGCCCTGTTGGTTCGACAAACGACTATCTGGTTCCGCAACCACCTGTCGACTACCAGCCGTTTGGCTACCCACTTGCGCATACCATGTGCCTGGTTACCGCGTATTCAGAGTCGATTGAGGGACTTCGCACAACGCTTGACTCAATTGCCACCACAGAGTATCCGAATTCGCATAAACTTCTTGTTGTCATTTGTGATGGTTTCGTCAAGGGTTCTGGTAACGACATGTCCACACCAGATATTGCTGTGTCCATGATGAAGGACTTTGCAGAGCCACCAGAGGAAGTACAGGCATATTCATATGTGTCAGTAGTGGCTGGTTCTAAGCGTCATAACATGGCCAAAGTGTACGCTGGATTCTACAATTATGACGACTCCACAATCGATCCGTCTAAGCAGCAGCGAGTTCCTATGATCACAATTGTGAAATGTGGTAGTCCCGCCGAGGTTGGCACAGCCAAGCCTGGTAACCGAGGTAAGCGCGACTCGCAGTGCATTCTCATGTCATTCTTCCAGCGCGTTATGTTTGATGAGCGTATGACAGAATTGGAGTATGAAATCTTCAATGGAATTTGGCGTGTCGCGGGCGTAGCTCCTGACTTTTATGAGATGGTTCTTATGGTTGATGCAGACACGAAGGTGTACCCTGACTCCATGACTCACATGGTGGCGTCTATGGTTAAGGACCCCGAGATTATGGCCCTTTGTGGAGAGACCAAGATTGCAAACAAAACGGAATCATGGGTCTCGATGATTCAAGTCTTCGAGTACTTTATTGCTCATAACCAAGCCAAGGCTTTTGAGTCTGTGTTTGGAGGCGTCACTTGTTTACCAGGCTGTTTCAGCATGTACCGTATCAAGACTCCTAAGGGTGCCGACGGCTATTGGGTCCCTATTCTCGCTAACCCTGATATTGTCGAACGATATAGTGACAATGTTGTTGACACCCTGCACAAAAAAAACCTGTTGCTCCTTGGTGAGGATCGCTACCTTTCTACATTGATGTTGCGAACGTTCCCCAAGCGCAAAC
The DNA here is from genome assembly GCA_030570855.1 of Tardiomyces digboiensis. Lineage (NCBI taxonomy): Eukaryota > Fungi > Ascomycota > Dipodascomycetes > Dipodascales > Trichomonascaceae > Tardiomyces > Tardiomyces digboiensis. The sequence continues at coordinate 10,580 of JAJLWU010000113.1, read as the reverse complement.
AGGTCTTTGTTCCGAAAGCTGCCTGTAAGACAATCGTTCCAGCTCAGTTCAAGGTGCTACTGTCTCAGCGACGCCGTTGGATCAACTCTACTATTCACAATCTCATGGAATTGATCTTTGTCCGAGATCTGTGCGGTGTCTTCTGCGTTTCCATGCAGTTTGTGGTTTTTGTTGATTTGGTCTCTACTCTTGTTCTTCCGGCCGCTATCTCCTTCACGCTGTATGTCGTGATTTTTGCAATTGTGAGTACTCCAACGCCTACGATGTCGCTTATCTTGCTTGCTCTTATTCTGGGTTTGCCTGGTATTCTCATTGTCGTCACTGCCACCCGTGCAACCTATATCCTGTGGATGCTCGTCTATCTTCTTTCACTTCCTATCTGGAATTTTGTTTTGCCCATGTACGCCTATTGGAAGTTCGATGACTTCTCCTGGGGTGACACGCGTAAACTTGCCGATGGCGTCAAGGGAGGCCATGATGACGCCGCAGGAGAGTTTGATTCCTCTCAGATTGTCATGAAGCGCTGGAGAGACTTTCAACGTGAGCGCAACAAGCGCCTCACCGTTTTCCCGCGCGGGGCTGGTCCTTACGAGTCGTCGCTTCTTTCTTCCGCGCCTCCTGCCGGCTACAGCGCCTCAGGGGCCTCCCGGTCACCTCGTTCCGACGCACAGTCAAGCAGCGGTTCGTCTATAAACCATCATCCAGAAGCAGCATCTCATCCACTCTAACGCATATTTATTAAATATCTTCGAGCCAATAAATAGATTACAGAATAGCTAGAGTGTCTGTCTATCGTATGACGAGACTGGCCATGACTTTATATATTTTGTGGAAACGCATCGATCTAATCTACTCGGCTAGGAGCAAATTTTGTATCATTGTCAAAACCTTGACATCGTTTTTGGCGACGGAGATAGCACGATGCACTAGCGGGCTGAGAACCTTAGCCTGCGACCGATTGGAATTCAACTTGCCGAGAATATATAGAAGCTCTGTACGCTGGACAGCTGGCAGCGGAATCCGACCACGAATTGGGCTGTCAGCGACAAACTGACACAAAACAATGGAAAGACGCACCAAGAGATGCTCTTCTGCGATTCTCTTTACTTGATTTAGCGACTGCTTTCTCGTATCCACGGCTGTTAGCCGAAAGAGCTCGTCAAGACACAAGTATGCGATCTTCGATCGGGGTAATAATTTCGGCGTTTCTGTCGATCCATAAAATGGTTCAGACATGAGTGACTTCAGGTAATCACCAGATACAGCGCAATTGCTTTTGAACCCACGTCTCGAATACATGAACGAATTGCGGAACAACGCAGACACAATAATGTGCCAGACATCTGAAGTAAAGACAAATTCGTTATCAGGTGCTCCTTCGAGGATCCCAATGAACTTTTTGTAAGAAGCAACATCAAAATCTTCGTACTTTTCTGAAAATTGAAGGTCAGAACTTGAATGATTGTCAACTATTGCCGCACCGCATCTGGCCATCACTTCGACAATGTCTCTTTGAGATACTTCAGAGTTTTCGTTTGATCGCGTCAACGCCGTTATCTGTTGCGCGGCGAGCTGAATGACAACATTGGTCGCAATCTGCCAAAGCTGGGAATCCAACCCTGTCAGGTATGGGCAATCAAACTTGCGAGAGATGGGCAGAAGAAGTGACTCAAAAACAAACTTGACCGTGTCGTTTGTCAGAGCATTGCAGACAGCTTCTTCCAACTTGCGGTGCATTAGCAGCAGTACCCTGTTGTTTAAGCTAACGTAACTGGCCGGCTTGCAAGCTGCGTCGGCTGTCGTTGATTTCGTACGCGTCTCGTACGGTAATCTGATGATGTCGGCCAGGATAATGAACAACTTGTTTACTGTTGCTGTGTCCTGATCTTCAGAAACATCGACGGAACTGATCTCTTCCAAAGCTGCGTCCTGCAACGGTGTCATGTGCTCCTTGTCTGAATAAAATTGCGGAACAAAGGGGAACGAAGCAGCGTCGCGCAAAAACTCTAAACCCTGGCCTGAATACTGCAACGAAATATCCTTGTTAAGCAGCTCAAGAGGATGGTGTACTTTAACGAGCGCCGTGAGAGAATCTTGTGCGACTTTGACATCATCAACATGGCTTGGAATAGATTGGGCTAACCAAAACTCCCAAACGAGGTGAACGCACGTGTCTGGCAACGATACAGTGCCAGCAGTAATCCCGGCTAGTACAAGTTCTAACCCCGTATAAACTCCCTGAAACAAATGAAGCCCTTCGCGGTCAAGCACTGATAAATAGTAGTCAATTAGCTCCTTCCAGAGATTGACAAAGTCATCCTGAGTGATAAACACATTGATAAACAAGTAGTAAATATTGCTGAACCCGCCCACTATCAACGCTGCCGTTTCTCGCCACTCGCGAGCTTCGTCATCACGTACACCAAGAGGAGAATTGATGCTCATCATGGCCGGAAATACAACTCGCTGACAAGCCTTCCAAACATCCAGAGGGAGCGAGGGTCCATGGGCTTCAATTATTCGGAAAATTCCAGGTATAGCCCCATTTCGTACTTGGGCGCGTGATTCAAGACAAACTGTTGACAAGCGCAGCAAACAAATAAGCCACAGTGCTCGAATGTTACCGTCTGCAGCCAGAGATTCAAGTTGTTCAGTGCCTGTAATTTCACCCAATTGGTGACCGGTGCTGCTGTCCAAGCTCCGAATGTAGTCAGAGATTCGCCAGTAAAAGCTTATTGACGTGAAAGATATATTGAGATCACGCTCTTGAATGGAGAATTTGTAGACAACGTCGATCAAGCTAGTGAGACTTGAGTTTGGCAAGGACTCTAGAAAATCAGTGCATATTAGCTGCAAGGATGAAAAGCTTGATCGTAGCAACTGAACTAGTCTGTCCGTTTTTTCGCGCAATTGCCTTGCTCTAGGAGCTGTAAACACCGAGTCGATGATATCGAACAAGATATCCCAGCCATCGACGACCTTTGCGCCACATTGGTCAACTATTGCATTGAGATTTTCAAGAGCTAGCACGTGCACTTCCGTCTTGGCCGCAGTCTGGTTGGCATCCTGTCCATCAGATATACCTGAGATTTCCATAACCTCCTGTTGAAGAGTTTGAAACGTTCTCCTCTGTACCTTGGCGTCATTAGTGGTGGCTGTATCGACAAAAACAGCCAAAATCAGCTCATTCAAAACATTAGCGGCCCTTATCTTGGCCTCGCGACCTGTGACAGTAGATGATGTTATTGAAATCAAGAAATTTGTCACAAGATCCCAAGTCTCGGTGTCAGATTTTGTCATCCTTTCAATATTATTTTTGCAAATGCCATCCAAAAGAGATATAGGATAAAGAACACCGGCATCGAACCCCTTAAGAAACGTGGTACTGGTAGTCTCATCTTCAGCAGCATTTGTCTCCCCAGTCGCAACAGCACACAATGCACGTACCATTTCTAGAAAAGCATCCAACTCGTAATCCTTAGTGCTGACAAGCATTCTGCGAAGAGATTCGTCCAAAGCTCGATAGTCACCGCCAAGATCTGCAAACATGTCAGCACCGACTACCTCGTGCCGTCGCCGGCTAGAGGGCCCGTAAATAAGAGAATCTACCACATTGAGGGTTTCGAATATAAATCTCCAGCTCGAGCAAAGCAGAGGTCCAAGTGATTGGCCCAGCGACAGCATTGCTTTGCAACAAAGAATATTACGGGCCGTCAAGCCTGGAGCTCGATCCTTTGGCAATCCACTAGTGCCTTTTGCAGGGCTCGATGTTGCGCTCGGAGTTTGGGACACACGACCATCGACCAGACTGCCAACTAAGTTCTCAGCGGCACTCAAAATATTCTTGACACTACCGGAAACTGAGCCTCGAGAACTTGTTGCGGGTGGAACTCTGACAGAGAACTCGGCAAGAATCGATAGAAAACAGTTTCGAGCCGCAACCTGACGCAATGTCCCAGAAACTTGGGCAAACCTTTGAGTCGCTTTAACCAAGATGCGATAAAGTTCAAGATCCATTGTCGCATGAAAGTACGTTTCACACATAGTGTAAAAATCGTGCCACGTTTGTTGTACCAGAGATTTGTGAGCATCTGACAAACTGCTGCTGACAGGTTTGGCAACAGATTCTGCCAATGATGTAATGCATAGCAATACCAGGTAAAAGAAATATGACTGAGGTACCTGTGGTGGCTCCGCCTTGTCCAGTAGATCGACAAACGGCACGCGAACTGTTGAAGTCTTTAGAGAAACTCCTGGTAACGTCATGGCCAGCTTTCCAATATCTTCTATATCCGCGGCATCGGCTGGAGTATCAAATACAAAGGGCATGGAAGCTGGGCTATAGCCTAGAGTTTGATGTGAGGTGCTCACAAGCTTCGCGAGCAGCGAGGTGAACTGCTTCACAATAGATCTTCTAGCCTCATTCAGATCATATTCCTGGTAAATATCCATGACTAACGGAAACTCTGAAAACACTCCCTGAAAAACTTCCATGCAAAGCACTCGCTTCCACTGCGGTACGCTCTCTTGCTCAATCATATGTATCATCATGGTAAGAATGACTTCGCACTCAACCTCAAGTACCTTGAGTTGACGACGAATCAATAGGTACAAAATTCTTGTAACTCGCAGGGTCACGGCAAACTCTCGCTTTTCCGAAAACGCTCGCAGAAGGAGCGGAACTGCCTGAGTTCGCAATACATAGGTAAACTCTGCGTGTCTCATGAATAGGCCAGCATGATTTGTCAAGATGCTCTCGATTAGCTCGAGCCCGAAAGTCTCGGGAAGCACGTGAAACTGCAGGAATCGTGGCCGTTGCTTTTCGGTCAAGCTACACAAATCGCCGAAAACCATCAGGGCATCAAATGCCATAGGCTTGATACCTACATTTCCATTTTCAGTAGGTGCCTCAAAAATAGGCTCTGAATCAGATGCTTCGTCCTCCCCTGAAACTCTATCAAAGATGGCGATCACCAGCTGCTGAAGAGTAGCTGAAGCCGTATTAACGACCATAGCAGTTTTGGTACTACCCTGTAGGATAGAGCATATTTGAAGCAGTTGGATAATGAAGTCACCAGTCATCTGGTTCCCATAACTTTGGAACAATGCTGGCAATGACTGGAGAATCTTGAGTTGGATATCGACTCCGAGGTGCGTCGCCTCAGACAATGCTGAAAGAGTTGTTCGTAACTGTCCCACCGGTATACCTCTGACTTGGGCAAGCTGATGTATACACTGAACGGCCATGGCACAGTACTTGGCGTTCCTGGTCGAGCATGCAATGTAAAATGGCTTCATAAAGTCGTCGCTGTTTGACAAGTCTGCGATTAGCATGATCTCCACTACTACAAGCATCATTCACCTACTTTGCAGGAACGAGAATTCATCGGTCCCTGGAGTAAATGCTTTTAAAATTTGCAAACTCTTTTCTGCAGCCTGTCGTTAGTATGTGACTCAACTTGGTAGTCGGTAAATTCAAACAATTCCGTTATTTCATGTAAAGTACAACCTCTAAAGGCGGTATCTGAGACCGGCTAGCTAATATTGCGCTCCAAGATCAACAGCTTAGGTTGAACTCAACCGTCGCCAACGTTGAGAAACCTGGAATCCCACCTACCTGGCGAAGGTCGCCATCACGCCGCTTGCTCTGAGCATGCAGATTCGTAAGCTCAGATACAAGAGTTTGAACCGTTGCCATCGCCGACTGACATTTGTATGTTAAGCTTGAAAATCCTAGCGGACAACGAGAGCGCAAGCAAAATTGAGCACGCTTCTTGAGCTTACAACTGGACGAGCGCGAAGCTGTTGACAAACGACTCCAGCCGCGCGTCGTGGGTAGACCGTAGCTGGTAATAGTTAATGATTTATGTCAACCCCCGCCCCACCACTTCAGCCCTCTCAAATTCTACTACATTGCACCAACAAGCTGCCTTCAAAATGAATACATCAATGAACGCAGCACGGAGAGGGCTGCGAATGACGGCAGCGTCGCCATTTGCTCGACTTTCTCGTATCCCGTCTATGAGCATGCGTTTTGCGGGCGGCGTGAGCGCTGGGGCCAGTGCTGGGACCAAGAAAGATAGTAGCAGTGGCATGGTTGGCATTCAAAAGACTCGCTTGTCCAATGACGGCTTCCCAGACTTTGACTGGGTTCCTGCCGAATTGTCCAAAAATGTGGGACCGTTTGATCCGTCACGTATGAAGGAAACTGTCGGCTCATTTGGTCCCAAGGCTTTTGCTTGTCGCAATGCATTTGAATATGAGGCGCCAGAACAGCATAACCCTCTGGCGCATTTTCCATGGGAGCAGGCATTTCGTGAACATGACCAGGTTGTCCAGGTTGTGAATAACTACTACGTTCTGAATAAGGATGACTCTCGAGAGCTGCGTAAGTTTTTGAGTCAGCTTGCAGAGGATGAGATGCAGGCTACATCGGTGCGACGCAAGCGTAAGCTGAAGATGAATCGACACAAGGTCAAGAAGCGACGGCGCGCCACTCGCACTGCTCGCAAGCTTCTACGTCAATAGATCGGTTTGACACCGGGGTTCAATTATGAATTTTAAGTGTACATAGCTCAATAATCGCATTAATCGAAAGACTGAAAGGTTTTGGCCTGACATACAAAAGAAAATTGTCTCGAAAAAAAATGCGAATTAGCAAAGTCATTCTTTATTCGAGCTCACACGGTAATGTCTTGAGTGCTTGATCCAGAGGATGATCATCTGGTACTGCTGCCAGACGCGACATTATGTACATGAGTGGACGACAGTCGATCTGGACGGCGCGTAGGGTAGACAAAATGCTGTAGTGAGTGGTCGTCTGCACAAGAGGGCGCCGCCAACGGTGGAGATTGCGAGCCATCAACTACATAGAGTGGAGTGAGACGGCCGATTTCACCTGTTGCGACGAGGGCGTCGGTGACAAGAATGATGGGATGCAACAACCACTTATAATAGCGGCCATTAGATGAGTTTATGTGGACGTCATCGAGTTCAATGAAGTGGGTATACCGCGGGTTGGTGTCACTGGAGACTTTATCTTGGTTCGGACAGTGGCGAAGAGCCGCTCCAAAGCCGACATCGTCGTCAAACACTCGGCGCCCAAGCACTTTTTGATGCTCCATACGACGTTGCAAATGATCGACTCGCCACATCCACTCCCACACAACAATTATAGCGATAATTGTCGAACCCCATGAAATCGAGTCGAGCCAGTTGGCTCTCCACCAGCCAGCAACGTCGATGATAAAAAAAACGATATTGAGGGATGCACAAATAAATGCCAGGATGCTAAATGGTAATAACGACCTCTGGGACGTGAACGCCCATTTTGTCATAATGAAGTAGGTTACGCACGCGGCAAACATTACCGACAGCATAATCTGGAATAAATAAAATAGCGCTGGCATGATACTGAGACCAACGCTGTTACCGTCGTCAAATACCGACAGGCCCCATACAACTTGGGTCGCAGCCGTCAGAGCCACCCCAATCCACAGTACCATACGTTTTTCGCGCTGGCGATCAAACAGAGGAATAGCAGTTTGTACCAAGGCGAGAAGCAGCAACGTGTTGAGGAATAGTGACAGAATTCGTGTGGCACGACTGCTTATCGATTCCCTCATGCCTTCGATGCCCATCTCGCTGTTTGTATTATATTGAACACGCAGGTTGTTCGTGGCTAATCCAAACAACACTGTCAAATATACAGCGCTTGCAAATAGCGTCAGCCGCTGGAGCCACGGTCTCCGGGACCAACCTACAATGACCGCAATGCATAAGGATACCCATGTAACAACGAACCCAATGGATAACGCGTACATGATTGGGATAATGGACAGGTGGAATGCGCCAACTCCATCAACCCACTGACTCCAGTTTTCAAGCATTCCGGGGTACATTGGAGGGATCGAGGTCGCCGCTCGACGGTAAACAGCTAGCATCGGGCTTCCACTCTCGCATGCTGGCGTGAACACTGCCGTCTTGCGCCCTAATGTGATAGTTTGGGTCCCTACAAACACCGTACCAGTTGTGAGTGTATATGGTGTGCAAAACTGCGCTGTTTGTGTAGCATCCACGTCCCTCCATATATCTCTAGCGGAAACCGCAACTGTCATTCTGGATTCATATCTTTAACGTCGCAGGCGACTCAAACTGTCAAGCGACGCACGTCTCTGGGTCGCCGACCACACACTTAAACAATATAATGACACACTTGGCAATATCAAGTGTCTTCTGTCTCGCCTTAATCGCCGGTAGAGTTCTAAATACGTAAGAAAGATTTCTGCCAAGACATTTTGCTTGGCTCTGCGGCAGGGCTAATTGATCATTGTCACCGCCAGAATGGCTTTTTAGGTGCAAGCAAACCGTTATATAAGGCATGTCCATTGTACTCATAAATATATTGTCCATGTAATTTGTATGATTCATAAATTCTTCAGTGGCTGCTCGCTGGTATTTAGCAAAGCGACTACCCCCTTCTCCCACTGCGTTTATCCGTCAAGCCGCACCTTGCTCATAGACAACGTCATGGGTTTCTGAGTGGCTAGACATGGCCCTGGCTATCCAAAACTATTCTAGTGTTGGACGGTCGCAGGCGTTTTCCCGGCCGGCTCTCAATACGCCGTCGGTGCTGCAACGTACCGGAGATTATTCAACTTCAACGATTCATGTACTCATGTATATCGGGCTGGATCTTAAGCCACATTTACTCGAATGTAGAAGCTCGTTGTGGACAATAGAGAAGTGGTTTCTCATCCGAACTGGTCGATGTATTGTGTCCGCATGATTATCAATTCCCCTTTTGGAAGAGCAATGCAGGCACCCCATCGGCTAGCTCCGCATATTACCGGGTGCTGATCTCGACTCTACCGCCACGATTTTCGCATTCACGTCCATATGAGACTAACCCGAAATGACCGGTAATCTTGATGCCATCTCTTGTGTACGAGCTGCATTGAGGATAAGCAGAAATTCTACTGGCTCTTGTATGCGTTGTGACCAGGCAGTTGCGGTGGGAATTGCAAACACTCTGGAGTTACTTCGAGGTCGATACAGGAGCTCAGACCGATAATGAAATACTCATACGAGCCTCGTCTCAATCCGGTTTAAAATCTTGTTCTGCCAAGGACGGACAAAATATTCTAAAGCGTATTGGATTAATATTGGTCACATACAATTTGAACGGCTGGCATCCTACAAAACAATAGCGACGTCTTTGATCGACATCTATGGAGATTCGCATTGCGCGCTCGCGCTCGAGGTTCACCCTAAAGTTTAGTCTAGAACAACTTGGACCCGAACCTGGCAGACCCAACTCGACAACCAGGCTCAACGGGCTCTCTGTGCCTTGTCAGAATGGCAGACAAAGCCGCTTATATGTCTAGCCCGCGCGGTCCGGACGTCGGCAGCGGCTTGAAAATGCCACCAGCATTCCAGGCATTACGGCATGGACAGCCTCGGATTTGTCATCAAGTGGCAACTAGTGACATATCTATGTCAGCCGAGGAGATTAGCCAACCCCCCGTGCCGGCGGCGGCGGCCGGCCAAACAGTCGATGCAAAGTCTGTAGGCGAGGGTGGATGGGACGGTGATAGAAGGACCTCGTTTGCAACTACAAGCTCGCTAATCGAGCACTACCAGGATGAAGATAGCGGCAGTCAGATATCTACCACGGCCGGAACTCCGGCTCCTATTCAGCCGCCGCTGCAGACAGTGCAAACACTTGAGAGCAGCAGAATATCTGCATCAGCAGTCCGGTCTTCAATTGATCTTGCCCTCTCTTCTGAGCTTCAAGAGCAGCCTCCTGCTCATGATGGGTCCCGCGATCGGTATGGTTTCAAGAAGCAGTCTCATTTTGTTACGGCCGAGCAGTTTGATACGTGGTGGGATAGCTATGTTCCATATCTACGACGGCGCAAACGCAAATGGATTAAATTGATGCAGGATCACGGCCTGTATTCTAATGAACACGAAGCACCGATTCGGTTCCCGCCAAAGTCTGAAAAGCTAAAACGATATGTGAGAAAGGGAGTCCCCGCCGAATGGCGAGGAAGCGCATGGTTCTGGTTTGCAAGGGGCTATGAGAAGCTTAATGCACATCCCGGGCTCTATGACAAGCTATGCAAAGAAACTATGAACCTGCGAAACAACGATACGGAGCTTATTGAGCGAGATCTCAATAGAACGTTTCCTGACAATATGCACTTCAGAGCAGATCCATCATTGCTAGTGGGCCAGGCACCAGAGACGCCGTTAATTGGTGCCTTGCGACGAGTATTGACGGCGTTTGCTGTCTATCAACCTAAAGTCGGCTACTGTCAGAGTCTCAACTTTATTGCTGGTACGTTGCTATTGTTTCTCGACGAGGAAAAATCCTTTTGGATGCTGGTAATTATTACTCAGAGATATCTCCCGGGAGTACATGAGGTGAATTTAGAGGGCGTTAACGTTGATCAAGGGGTTCTTATGCTGCTGGCCAAGCAATGCCTTCCCAAGGTATGGGATAAAGTGGGTCTTACATTTGAGGGCCAGCAGTCGGACAATTTCTTGTGCAAGTTGCCTCCCATAACTCTGTGTAC
>JAJLWU010000112.1:0-25720 GCA_030570855.1 Tardiomyces digboiensis | reverse complement strand
AGCTCTTGTTGTCCGATTTGTGCACTAGCACTTTGGATGTATTGGAGAGGTCTTCTCTAGTAGATGCAAAGTGCCTCGATATTATTTCGAGTAAGGTGGGACAAGGCCGGGTAACGTTTTCGCTCACTCAAAGACAAGTCATAAACACTGTCGCGACGACAAGTCTCGACAAAGTCTCGACTCTGCAAAAGAAAAACAAGAACACGTCAAGACTGAAAAATGCAAGGCTTGTTTTAGGTAATAATTATTGTTTCTATTATTTATTTCTTCATTTATTTATTTATTGACTTTTTTATTTATTGATTAATTGATTAATTTAATAGTTTTAATAGTTTTAATTTTTTTATTTGATTCGTAAAGGAGGGTAACTGAGTTCCACCAAATCCACGTCCACCAAATCCACGTCCACCAAATCCACGTCCACCAAATCCACGTCCACCAAATCCACACCCACCAAAACCACACCCACCAAAACAGTACATACAGACGTGCGCAAGTGCAAGTGCGTGTGCTTTGACTGCACTGCAAAAACATTGCCGTGGCAACCTCCACGGAAACACCGACGCACACTGCCCCCATCACGACCAACCAACCACCACGACGACCAAACAACCACGACCACAAAACCACAAAAACCACAAAACTAGAAAACACCCTCGGAAACTAGCGGCAACATGCGGTAACAAGCGGAAACAATTCGTATCTCTTGCTATACTTTGGTATACAATCGCTATACAATCGCTATATACCTTTCCTCTCTTGGCTAATTTCTGTAGCCGGCGGTTGTCGGGATCCACCTCCCGGGATTTGGCGAACATATCAGGTGACTGATGGATTCTGCTGCGGCAGAATAGAGAATACTCATCGGCTCGGAAAAAATGTCGTCCAATTAATTCGATATAACGATGAACAACGAACTTAGAGAGGTAATTGCTCTTGGGTAATTCGGATAAAAATCTCCCCGAGGATCAGTTACATCGGAGGAATCCTCACTCCGACTTTAACAATTTTAGTTAGCCAAGCCCATATGGCATGTGGGCCACTTAGTTTGTGAAAAATCATTTGTGGAATATGATTGTGCACCACAGACTTCACCGATTCTAGTGATCTCACAAATGGACTTTCCTGCATCTCAGTGAACTTGTGTTGCCGCGTATTACAAAGGTGCCTGTCAAGACTGTGGACCTTGAAAATGCTGGGCATTATCCTCTCGAGGACCCTGGACTTCAACAGATGGCCGATGCCATCATCTATTTCCTTCACGAAATTACACCGTGATCGCTCATGCTGCTGCTTATGTGTGCTTGTGGTTTGCTGTGTTAATTAAGTTGCTTGTACGTGATTGTTGTTTCTGTATTAAGTTGCTTGTGTGTGTATTAATATTGTTCCCATTATACTCGCTGACTTGTATCTGACAAAATGCAGACAGACGTCGTCTCGAAGCGGCACCAACAGAAGGAACTCCTGCAGAAAAAAGAGGGAGCGTTTAAAGACAGGGAGATTTAAAATATTAGAGCCAAAATGCCCTGTTTTCTTAGTACTACTTTTGCTAGACAGAAATTGGAGTACGATCTTCTAAAATCTCGGATTAATAAACTCTATGATATGAAATAATGCAACATGATATGATTACGACATTAGGCGTCAGTGGTTGATGGTGGCTTGCGTTTCTCAATGTGCTGCGTAGACTCGTATTGAGTGTCCAGAGAATACTCCTTTATCAGGAAATTGAGCAGAAAAGCAAAACCAGCCAATCCAATCATGACGTACCAAATGGTTCGAACAGCATCAGTAAGAACCCACTCGAGCGAAAGCTTTACCGGGCCACTTGGTAGCGAACGGACGTATTCGACAAGAGCAATAGCCTGAGTTGCGACATCGCCAAGAGCAGCCATATCTGGATTGGTCTTTTGCTGTTGGCTGATCTGGTTGGAGAAAACAGCACCGCCAATAGCCAAGCCAAACGCTTGTCCCAACGTTCGTATGAAAGACAGCATAGCAGCCGCAAAAGGGGTATTCTCATTGGTATTAGGAGCAATCACAGACAAATTCATAGATGCAAACAAAATTCCGGCTCCAAAACTGACGAGGATATTGAGCCCAATCAAGTCACCAAGAGAAGTAAACGGGTCGAGAATCACAAGAAGGCCAAGTCCCGCAGTCATGGCGGCCCAAGCGATCCATGATAGGTAGAGATATCTTCCGGTGACGCTAATTAAGATACCAGAGACGGACGCGGCTGGGGCAATTACCAGCGACTCTGGTAAAAGCGCTAGACCTGAGCTGATTGCTGAATAGCCTCTGGTACCCTGATAAAAGATGGGAAGGAAGTAAATCATACACCACAAGACCAAACCGTGAATGAAAACCTGAATATAAGCAAACAGGGCAGCACGATTTGAAAACACTTGCACACGTATCATAGGATGCTTTGGAACAAGGCTCTCAAAAACCAGGACACCAACAAGACCCAATCCACCCAGAATCAGCGGAACGAGTACATGGTAGGACTTCCACGGGAAATTAACGCCACCGAAAGTCAGACCCAACAGCAATGAGGTACTGGACGCAGTGAAGATAAGAATACCGACGTAGTCGATTCGGCGCAACTTTTCCAATATATGGCGCTCCTCGAGGTGGAGACGAAGCGTGAAAGGGGTCACCACTAGGGCAATTCCGCAGAATGGCAAGTTGATCCAGAAAATCCAGCGCCAAGTGACGCTCGTCGCAAATCCCCCGCCAAGAAGTGGGCCGAGAACGGTTCCAAGGGCCCACATGACGCCCAAAAGTGAATAGTACTTGCCTCGCTCGCGAAGCGGAGTAATATCGGTAATGACGATTTCAGACATGACCAATATACCTCCTCCACCCAGGCCCTGAACAGCTCGTCCAGCAATAAGAGCAGAGAAATTGGGAGCGGCAGCACAGATGATGGATCCGACGAAGAACATAAGAATTGAAAACATGACCAGAGGGAGTCTACCAAAGATTTCCGATAGACTGCCAATGGTGGGCTGACCAACACACGACAAGACTAAAAAGGCATTGCCGGCCCAAATGGCCTGGGTCGTTGTTCCATGGAGGTCTGCAGTGACGTCTACGAGAGCAGACCCCAAAGCTGTCGCGTCAATAGCGGCAATGAGAGCCAAAAGCATGAGGGTTCCCAAGATCATAAACAACCGAGGAGTCGGCTTCCACACCTCGGGCGGGTCGACAACAGACGAATCGCCTGAGTCACCAACTCGCTCCTTTGTTTGTTCATTGGCATCTTCCTGTTTGTCTGTCAAGGCATCGCTGAGTTGATCGCCGCTGAGGCGAGCAACAGGCGTCACATCACCAGCGGGCACGTCGGCCGTGACAAGTTCTGGTTCTACTGACTGGCTATCCATCTTTAGCTGATACAGATTAAAAAACGAGCGTCGTGACAAGCTATTATACTACTGACCTGACGGACCAATTTTGGTCCGACTCGAGAGGGTCGGGAGCCGCACATATATATGAAGTCCACTTTAAACCATAAAAGTAGCAGTTGTCGACTAGTTTTTTTTTGGCTCCGTAGTTTCGGCTAGACTGTGCTTTCTTGGGTCAAGCAATTAGCTTCAAAAAGGTGTTTGACATGCCCGTTAACGGTCGTGCATGACTTTGGGAGTGATGAGGGTCACTCGCCACGTAGTAATTGTGAGTAACATACGGCTGCCCACACTAACCCGATCAAGCAGGGACTAATCTCCCAGAAAGATGTCTGCTTGTTGCTCCGAACACGACTTGAGATAATGACGACTCAAAAGGTTTACTGCACACTATAACAGATGACCATATGATTGTCTCACTGGTTGATATCCTGATTGATAGGAATTCATGGCCAGTAGAGTCGTAATCTTGAAATTGAACGGGGTGGCAATCGTTCCGGGTGGCACTCCGATGAGGCTTGTCAATCACGCACGGCGGCGGCCTAGCCGCGTATAACCGAAATTTGGAATTATGGGCCACCAACGCTGTACAACGAGCCAATTGCAAGGCCACAAAATGAAATCAAGTATTTTACCGTACTTTGTAGATTTAGCGGGCTTTCAGACTACAATTTAGGCATTGTTGTGCGATTGAGCGGTTCGGACAAAAATCTGTCCGGGTTGCACGGCTACGATGATGGAAGATATGCTCAACGTTCTCTGCATACATCGTTGCCTCCAAGCACCCCAGAACCCGCAGAACTGCGAGCAAACAGAGATATATTCAACGTTTTTCTATTACTGACTCGGTGACCTCTATGCATGCTATTCTCTGGCCAACGCTAACCCGTCACGATGTATGGCCGAAGTTGAAATGCTGCAATGCACGGCGGGATGACTTTCTCCCGACTTTAACTACGGCCCGTAATTATTACAAATCGCTCCCTTTGTTGTGTTGATGCCAGTATGAGCGACGTCTGCTGTTTCTACTGGAAATAGGTTGGGGGGCATTTTCTCCTGACTATCGAAGCGCGCCATGACGAAATACGGCTCAGGAGAGCATAAATGAATGCCACGGGAATGCCACGGGCAAGGCAACAAGATGTGCTATTGGCAGCAGCTTGTTGTCGTAGGTCCGAGCACAGTTAGTGAACCCGCAACGGCGCATGAGCTTACGACTTGTTGTTGACAAACATTGGCAATGCTAGATCGCTTTAGAATTGAGGAAGCTGCTTTGTCTAGCATGCCAACCCCACAGGAATTCGCAGCCACTCGGCAGAATTGCCCATACTTTGTTTGGCGGGAGCGATGTCCGCGGTAATGAGAAATTACTGTCACTACCCCGGTACTGGCCTCCAAATTACCTCTTGGCAATTGTGCCTCGTGTCCGAGAACGCATTGCTGCAGCATGGCTAACAATCCTAGACGACTATAACCACAAAGACAGAATACCTGAGATTTACCTTACTGAAAATGAATAGACTTCTTGTTCATAGTTCATTTTAATTGTCGTCAGTCCCGATTTATAGCTGCCGAATTCAAACCACATAAGATATCGTATTTTACATGTTTATGCAGAATTTTTTGTATTCACAAGCCGCGCGGATGACGGATATCCGCAGTCCTAACCGAGACCTAATAAAAAGTATCTTTGTCAAACAGCAGCTCAAGGATCAAAAATAACAAGATTGAGATTGCTGATAAATCCGCAAAACATACGCGTGAGATTGCGCGCGTGCAACCTACTCATTAATACAGCTCCAAATGAGAACATGCATGCATAAAATACGCCGGCCCTGCCGTAACTACTACTACTACTACTACTACTACTACTACTACTACTACTACTACTACTACTACTACTACTACTTCCCTCGACCCAGCGCTGGCAACCTCGCTCTAGAAAGCGTACTCACGCTGGTACATAGTTGCTATCATATCAAGTTCTCCGGGCCCCGTGGCAGGCGCACGTATGGCGCAATTTGCCATTTGTAATCCTAACAGTGCGGCTGATCGGGTATATGAAAGCGCGACGATCTTTCTGTCGACACACTACTAGTCCAAGGCGAAGAATGACTATTGGATCAAATTTGTTTGCTCCCATAAAGGTCGGCTCGACTGAGCTCCAGCATCGCGCTGTCATGGCGCCGCTGACTCGGTTCCGGTCCCCAAACCATGTCCCGACGGAGCTGGTTGCCCAGTACTATGAGCAGCGAGCAGCTTACAAAGGCACCTTGATCATTTCTGAGGCAACGTTCATTTCAGCTGCCGCCGGAGGATATGACAACGTACCGGGAATTTGGTCTCAAGAACAGGTCGCAGCATGGAAAAAAGTCATTGACCGCATCCACGCAAAGGGATCAAAGTTTTATCTTCAACTATGGGCGCTAGGCAGCTCTGCCAAACCCGAGGTCTTAGAACGCGACGGATACTCGGTTGTGTCTGCTTCGGAGGTCGCAGGCGAGTTCAAGGCAAAGCCCCGCGCCCTCACCAAGGACGAAATCAAAGATTACATTTCAACGTACGTCGCTGCTGCGAAGAACGCTATCGCCGCAGGTGCTGATGGTGTTGAAATCCATAATGCAAATGGATACCTGCTGGATCAATTTCTGCGCGAGGCTACAAACAGGCGCACCGATGAATACGGAGGATCCATTGAGAACCGCGCGCGGTTCTCTTTTGAGGTGATCGACGCCGTCACGGCCGCAATCGGTGCTGACAAGGTTGGAATACGACTGTCGCCATGGCGCAAGGCTGACCACATTGGAGTTGGATTTGACGTGAGCCCCATTCCGCAATTCTCGTATGTTATCAGTGAGCTCGAGCGCCGCCGTCTGGTTGGAAAAGGTATCGCATATATTCACGTTGTTGAGCCCCGAATGGCTCCTGGGAATTTCGAGCGTGACGATATTGACGAGGGGTATTCAAACCGACTCATTTTCGATATCTGGAAGGGCCCAGTCATTCGGGCCGGCGGTCTGACTGACTCTGCAAAGGAGGCCGCCGAAGAGAACGACCGCACCCTTGTTGCCTTTGGTCGCTATTTTATTGCCAACCCGGACCTACCTTATAGATTGGAAAACGGCCTTGAATTAAGAAAGTACGACCGCAGTACGTTTTACTCACAAGGCGCTGAGGGGTATACCACGTACGAGTACTCTGAAGAGTTCAAGACGAGAGAGAATTTATAGATCATTAGCATATTTGGCAGGAAATACTTCTCTAAATGCATGTATCTTTTAATAACAGATGTTTTATAATTCACTTGCCGCACTCGGGCCGCAGTTGCCGTAGGTTGCATAATCTTGCGTTGATACCGAGACATATGCACAATGCACAGGTGACGTGATAAATTCTCTTGCAATCTGATTTCCATGCGTTGTCCGAACTTTGTTTCAAGCAATGGTAAAACGTCGTCATCGCAGCAGGGTCCGAGATGGAGACCAACCAACCAGTCAGTAACAACCCCATTAATTTCCAACAACTGATGCAGCCCACGTACTCTAAAAGTTCCACATACTAGAAAAAGAGCCCTGTATCAGCGTCCCGATCCAAATAACTATCAAATAGCAACGATAAACGATTCCAAGTTACCAAGGCAGTCCCTTGGCGGAAAGCCGTAACCTTTACACAGGGTCCAACCCTCAGGTGATTGTGGCCCAGCAAATGTACGGCGGCACGCATTCTTCCGAATTGCTCACGCTACCCCAGAATTGGACTTAAAACACGCGGTGAACCCCCACACTGCAAGGTTTTAGCACTGTATAAGCATTTCAAGCATGGACATCAAAGTGAAAACGTCATTCAACGACAATAGCGGAGGCTCGCCTCCTCACTCACCAGACGACTACCGACCGCAGTCGCCAGATATTCAACAGTTTATCCATGGAATTTCAGATAGCAAGGACTCTATGGATGCAGTGACCCATAGCATGGCTTGTACGACCTCGTTGACGCATCTGGAGACGATTTTCCGACAGCTTCGTCGCACAAAGCCAGTAAGAGCGGTAACAAAGGTATTTGTTGCCATGTCGATACTCAAGGATCTTTCGCACATATGCGACGACCACACCCAATCAGCAGTCATGATAGCACACCATCTGTTACCTGCCGATTGCAACCAGACAAAAGGCGAAAGCGAGTATGAGATTTCGCCTCGCTGGATAGGTTACTACATTTTGTCGCATCTTTCTCTTACTGGTCAGGAAGCGATAGAAACGTTCAATGCCTGCTGTCGTGAGGTGGGCAATCCTGAGTTGTCTATTGACCAGGCGGTTGAGAACCTAAAGGCAGCCCGGCTCGTGGCGCTGTTTCTAGGGTGGTCCGAGGCTGATATTTTGCAGAAGCTGTATGCCAGCGCAGATGGTCATCCAAAGTTGGGAAAAATTGTTCGCTCGTACCGGTATGGGAAATATCACCCTCGGATGAATTCTCAGGATCTTGTCGAACATGCATCAGAGCAGTCTACACAGCGTGATGTTTGATCAACTGTGCATAATAGCTAAGTAGGCGCCTCAACTGAGTAACAACAAATATAACTTGCAAGTTCTCCATTGATCCTCCATGATTCTCCACGATGTTTGTCCAGTGAACTGTCCTGATTGTCTTTGACTGCTTCTGGTGCTATTGCGTCAGCCGACGGACGATTCCGGTTGGGCCCGGCGCCTCCGGGATCGTCATACGACTACTCGTAGTCCACTGCTATTATAGTGCTATAAACCCGCGAAATCCAAACTTGTGCTACAAACTAAAGAAAATAGCACACACGCGCCCGATCACGCCATCAGCTAGCTCTACGCTCATGATTTGTTATTATCAGTTATTACAATTATAAATCATCAAGATCTCGTGCCGGTGGGGTAATGAGTGGCACCTCATCTGGGCCCCGTTTTAATCGCCTTCTGTTGCTTTACCTGTAGCCAACGGCGATTGCGAGGTCTAGTCAGGATGGAGGGTCTACAGAAAGAGCTACTGCGCCTTGACAAGGCAACCCGCTATGGAAGGCTTATAAGCGAAGTGGACTCGTTGCTTGCAGCTCTTGGTACCATGAAACAAGAAGTGGCCGCCGGTAAGTTTGATTGTCTTGACTGGTTTTGGAGTGGCATTGGCCTTGTTTTGCATGTTGAGGCAGGCTTAGATCGGTCTCCGTTTCAGGGCCAGTATAGAGCTGAAAGCAAGCTAACAGTAGGGCATGTACCTGGCGACACAATCGCAGACAAGATTGTTGCAGCAGAAAAGAGGATTACCACAAGCGAAAAGGAGATATATAGTGGCATTTCAAAATTTGGCAAGGCTCTTGATAAGACGTTCAAGACGCCCATAAACGGCGAGGAGAGCCCCAATGTGCTGGAACAAGAGCAATACAAGGGGCAGGTGGACAAGGCAGTGCTCATGCACTTGGCGCGAAGCGGGGAGTTTGATGTGGCATCTACCTTTATGAAAGAGGCCCATCTGTCGGTACCAGACAGTCTGTTAGAGGACTTTAGCAACATGTATGTCATTGTCCGCAATATCCACGACAAGGTATTGGGCCCTGCCATTGAGTGGGCGTCTGCAAAGAGAGTCGAGTTGCTAGATCGAGGAAGCAATCTTGAATTTTGCCTTCACAAGCTCGAGTTTGTGAGGTACTTGGTGGGGGAACGGGACACGGCAGCGGCATTGGCATACGCCCAGACGCACTTTCCAGTGTTTGGAGATCGATATCTGGACGAAATATCACGACTCATGGCATCTATACTCTATGTCGACCGCCTGGATCGGTCGCCGTACAAGGATGTTTTGTTTTCGCCCTCGTACGATCAGATTCATACAATGTTTGCTTCTGAATTCTGCTCCCTGCTTGGACTTCCGCCCCAATCACCTCTGTATTTGGCTGTCACAACCGGTTCGATTGCACTACCAATATTATCCAAGATGGAATCGGTCATGAAAGCGCGAGGCGCCGAGTGGACAACATCTCAAGAGCTGGCGGTCGAGATTCCCCTTCCAGAGATTTTGCAATTCCACTCCATCTTTGTGTGCCCTGTTTCCAAGGAGCAAACCACAGAGGACAACCCACCAATGATGCTTCAATGTGGGCACATACTTGCTACAAACTCGGTTCGCAGTCTTGGAAAGGATAACGCCCACCACATGTTCAAGTGTCCTTATTGCCCACAAGAAACGAATTTGGCTCAATCGCGCACCGTTCATATTTAGGCTCTTATGATCTAGACGTCTAGTTTGCGCGAGATATCCACACTATCTGCATTGTTTATACTTTGAAAATATACTGCATGAAATATATCTATTCGTTGGTCATGCAAACTCGGAATAATTGCGGCAAGACGTAGACAATGCTATGCCTTGAATGCTGGGGAAAGCTGCTTACTAAATGCCGAGTGCGTGTTTATCGTTACTAACGGCATCGTCTCGCTCTACTTATTTGAGGTACGCAGCTGCATAATATGCAGTAAAGTCAATATCAAGAACGTACCTAGTAAAGACATTGAGGAACGACATTACAGCGCGGTGAAGCAAGGTGACGACAGGAAAAATAAGATCCAATCCCGGAGATTCTCAGGCTCACTCCATCGTTGATCTCAGCAACAGAGTTGAATCATGCTTGCGTTCTTGCTCAAACTCGATCGATTCCCGGGCCGGTAACGTACTCTCCATACGAAACGAATCAGGCTCAACCGTGCACCCTTTGGACTAAGGACGACTCGACTACAAGTGCAGTTGGAAGATATCCTGCATTGCCCATTTATACACTCGGCATGTGCTGCATACGATATGACTGGTAACATGGTTTGCCCATTTTGTAAAGCAAACTTACTGTTAGTACTTAAATATCCCTGTGACGAGCATAGTTTCACAATCACAGTGATATCTCAGCAAGATGCCGGCTCATAGACACAAGCGTTTGTCGCCGTCGTTTTCAAACTTGCCGTTTGAATTGTTCAGCAAGATTACTAGCAACCTGGAATTGGCAGATTTACTTCGCCTGCAACTCTTGAACGGCCATATCAAGTCCTTTGTTTTCGCTGTATTGAAGAGCAGCAGTTGGAGACAACAACTATCCAAATCGGCAAACACCTTTTCTAAGCGGTATCTGTCGTACAGCCACGTTCAGAGACTGTTTCTCTACAGAGTTATACGTGGAATTGCGTCATGCGACGAGATTTTAAAAGAGGTGGACAGTCAATCCTCTGTACTGTACCGGAAAGATATAACGTTCTTTGCGTTGAAGGGGGGATTGCTGCCCACTAAATTATCCCGCTTTCAAGATTGGAAGAATGATCGAGAATTGTTAAGCATGGTTGTCAAATATGACGGGGTTGCAGTCAGCGACGCTTGTGACGAACTGCGGGGTGACAGAGATATAGTTCTCGCAGCCGCTCAACAGAATGTAAGGGCATTACAGTTTGCCTCAGCCGAGCTAAAGGGTGACCGAAGTATAGTTCTCGTAGCCGTTCAACATAATGTTCGGGCATTGGAGTTCGCCTCAGATGAGCTAAAGGATGACCGTGAGTTTGCACTAGAAATAGTTGCCACACATCCGACAGCTTTGGAATTCGTCTCTAGAGAATTAAAGGGTGATAGGGATGCAGTTGTTACAGCTGTTAGCAGGAATTGGCAGGTACTGAGATTCGCTTCTGATGCATGCAAAGGTGACCGAGAGATCGTTATTACAGCCATCAAGCAAAACGGACTGGCATTAGAGCACGCGTCGGACGAATTGCGAACTGATCTAGAGCTTGTTATCCTAGCCGTGAAATTAGCGGGACCGGCAATAAAATTTGCAGACATTGGATTGAGGGCAGACCGAGGGTAATACTTGAAGCAGCCAGAACCTGGCGACCCGCATTTGGGCTGGCAACTGGCGAGCTGGGCATCTTTCTTGGAGCTGGAGCAGCGAAACAGGATGAGCACAGCTTGAGGATTGTGTCAGCTGGCTTGTGGGGCGATAGGGAAATCGTTCTGGAAGCCGTTAGACGAAATGGCAGGCTATTAAAGCATGTATCGGCTGAGCTGCGCCAGGACAGAGAAGTCGTTCTTGCCGCCGTTAGAGAGAATCCTAAGGCTCGGCAATGGGCCGCCACAAACTTGTTATATGACAAAGAGATCTTTGTTGAAGGCATACAGCGCTCTAACGATCAATGAGATTTTGCACCTGCTAAGTGGAGAGACGACCGTGAGTTTGTTCTTCTCGCCGCGAGGCGGAGGGGAACTATCCTGCGCCACCCCTCTGAAAAAATGCGTCGCGACCGAGAGATTGTCCTTGAAGCAGTCAAACGGAATCAGAATGCGCTCAGTTTTGCCTCTCGTGAATTGAGGGGCGGCCGGGAAATTGTATTGAGCGCAGTCAAACGGCATGGTGTGGCGTTGAAGTTTGCTTCTGCGGAGTTGAGGAATGACCGCAAGATCGTTTTAAAAGCAGTAAAACAAACCTGGGATGCTCGTAGGTTCGCCTCGAAACGGTTGCAGAGTGATGCATATATCTTTGTTTTAGCTACTCGTCAAGAGTCATATGAACGCTCGTGCGACGAGGATGACCTGGTTTCGATGTATGGTTCGGACTACGAAGACTCAGGACCCCATCATACCATGATATTGTATGACCGGGATCTCGCTCTCAAAGCAGTTCAGCTTTATGGTATGGCACTGGAATACGCTTCCCTTGAGCTGCTCGGAGACCGCATCATTGTTCTCGCGGCCGTCAGACAGAATGGGTTGGCTCTGCAATACGCCTCACGTGGCCTTCAGGAGGATTGTGAGATCGTTTTAGAGGCAGTCGGACAGAATTGGCAGGCATTGGAATACGCGTCCCGAGGGCCGAGGGGAGATCGTGAGATCGCTCTAACAGCAGTCAAACAGAATTGGCAGGCCCTGCGATACATCTCCCCTCGGCTGCGGGAAGATCGTGAGATTGCTTTAGTGGCAGTCAAACAGAATTGGAGGGCAATCGAATGTCTATCGGCTGAATTGCGGCAAGACTTGGAGATCGTCATGGAGGCGGCGAAATAGGGATGAAGTAGTGGCGATGTCCATTGTGACCTCACCAATTCCAGGTGCTCTACCACTCAACGCAACTGGATGGATTGGCTCCAGTGATGATACTTATCGAGCCCAACGTCAGATTGTTCAACCCGACCACATTTCGTGGAGTTGTGCAAATAGTTTTGCTACTTCAAACCACTGAGTTTGAGTCAGATCACGAAATCATTCCAGTTGTCATTAGAATACAGCAGTGCCACATGTGAATAGAGAAAAAAGCGACCAGCACCAATCAAAATATAAATATAAAGTTTTAGACAAAGTCTGTAACTGTGGCCGAAGGGGCGAGAGTTAGAAAAAGGGCTATCTGCTATTAAACCAGTATTGCTGGAAACTCGTCAGAATCGGGCGGTAAGACTTTCGAAGACTCCAGTACTGTATAATTTTGCGATATAACTAGGGATGGCAATTTCAATCTAATTCGAAGCCTCTGAATGGCTCGTTTCCAACGAAAACAATGTGTAAGAGGAGATATCAGACCATGGCATTCGGCAGTGGCTCTGTTACTGTGAGTTTGTTCTCCAATGCGAAGAGGAACGAGGACATACTCTTCTGGCGAAATGCGGTGTGACCGAGAGATTGTCTTGGAAGCAGTCAAGAAGAACCCGAGTGTGCTCTCGTTTGCTTCTGCTGAGTTAATGGACGACTTGGAAATCGTTTTGCAAGCAGTCAAAAACAGTGAGCAGGCCTACTAAGTTGAGGGATGACCGGGAGATGTCTTACAGCAGTCAAAATGAGCTGGAAAGCGCTTAGGTTCGCTTCCAATCGGCTGCAGCTTACAGCCATTAAACAGAATTCGTCCAAACACTGGTACACAACGGACCGCAAGACCTCAATACTACTGGATGTTCGGAGTTGTTGAGCTATCTGGGAGCGCGTTGGTATACTCCTCTTTTGAGCTGCGAGCAGACTATTAAGGTTGGCATCACGTTGCTAAGACCGATACCACGCGCGTGTAACAAGTAAAAATCGTCTCACATTTCTGATCTCAGATCAGGAGTAAACCAGGCAATTGCCGTTCTGAGGAAAATGCAACGACGAATGCTAACCAACCTCGATGCACAGTGCATAGAGGCCAAATGCATAGCGGATGTCCCGTCAATTGCGGCACGCTAGAGCTATCGAAAGACGACGTCACAAGAGTAGCAGGTCCTTCCATCTTTGAGTGCCCAGGTGCAACAGCAGAGGAGAGCCCGCCAAAGATGGTTCAATATCAAGTTGATTCGCAACCTTGGCAAGGATTGCGCGCGTCATAAGACGCATTTGACTCAACCGCGCACCATTTAGACGTAGGATATTAAATGGAGATTGCAAACCATTGCTTCACTGATTTCCTCATACTCCGGAACTAGGCATGTACTGCATGTGACTTGTAACAACGTGCTGTTAGTCTTGTGAGGTTGCAACGTTACACAACCACAGTAATATTTCAACAAGATGCCGGCCAACAGACGTACGCGTTTGCGGCCTACACTTGCGAGCATGCCGTTTGAATTGTTCGACAAGATTGTTTGCAGCCTAGGATTGATTGATTTACTTTCCTTGCAGCAGTCGAACCGCCGTATGAGGTCCCTTGTCCTGGCCGTATTGAAGAGTACCAGATGGAGAAACAACTACCGAAGCCGGAGAATACCTTTTCAACGAGGTATTGGTCATATAGTCATGATCATAGACGGCTTCTTTACAGTGTTATACATGGCAACAGGGCACAGAAGGACATTAAAAGAGTCCTGGGAGAAGAATCTGCTGCAAGCCGTCAGTACCAGAGGGATATTCTGTTTTTCGCCTTCAAGAGAGGCTTGCTAAAACATTGGGATATAGGATCTCGAAAGTGGAAGACTAATGGAGAACTGGTGGCCGAAATCGTCAAAAGGAGTGGACTAGAGCTCAAGCAAGTCTGCAAAAGACTGAGGGGTGATCGCGAAATAGTTCTGGACGCTGTTAAAGACAATGGTCTGGCGTTAGAGTTTGCCTCAGATGAACTAAAGGATGACCAGGAGGTTGTCTTCGAAGCAGTAAAAAGCGATTGGCACGCGCTGAGGTTTGCCTCATCTCGGCTGCAGAGTGACCGAGAGATTGCCCTCAGCATAGTTGGCAAGGATGAGCAAGCGTTGACATACGTCTCTCAAGAGTTGCGACATGATAGGGATATCGTCGGTGAAGCAGTACGAGGCAACTGGGGAGCCCTGAAGTTTGCTCCGATAGAATACCGGGGTGATCGAGATTTAGTTCTCGAGGCGATGAAACAGAATGTGCTTGCACTCGAGCATGTCTCGGATGCGCTGCGAGACGATCGAGAGATTGTACTCCGTGCCGTCAAAACTAATGGAAAAGCACTTCAATTTGCAGGCTCCCAGATCCGGCAAAATTGGGAAGTTGTTTTTGAAGCGGCAAAAACCTACGCCTCGGCAATTAGGCTTGCTGTTGGCGAGTTGTGCTGTTGGCGAGTTGTGGCAGGACCGCGAGTTCGTCGTTAGAGCCGTCAGACACGATTGGACTTTATTACAACGTGCCTCTGCTGAGCTGCGCGACGATCGTGAAATCATTCTTGAAGCAATCAGAATAAACTGGCAGACGCTAAAGTTTGCGGGGTCTCAAGTGCGGCAAGATCGAGGGGTTGTTCTTGGAGCCGCAAAAACTTACAAGTCGGCACTTATTCTTGCCTCTGCTGAGTTGTGGCGGGACCGAGAATTTGTCTTTCGAGCCCTTAAACTCGATGGGAGCGTATTACAGCATGCATCTACTGAACTACGAGGCAGTCGTGAAATCGTTCTCGAAGCGGTGAGAAATGATGGAATGGCACTACAATTTGCGGCCCCCCATGTACGGCAAGATCAAGAGGTTGTGCTCGAAGCAGCAAAAATGTGCAAAGCGGCACTCAGGTTTGCGAGTGATGAGCTGTGGCAGGACCGAAGCTTTGTTTTTCGAGCCATTAGACTGGATTGGAGTTTTTTACAACGAGCCTCCGCTGAGCTGCGCGATGATCGTGAAATCGTTCTAGAAGCGGTCAGAATAAGTGGGCAGGCAGTACAATTTGCGGGCCCCCATGCACGGCAAGATCGGGAGATAGTTCTTGAAGCGGCAAAAACCTATACACATGCATTTAATACTGCGACTGATGACGAGCTGTGGCGGGATCGAGACTTTGTTTTTCGAGCTGTTAAATTGGATTGGAGCCTATTACGGCTTGCTTCTGCTGAGCTGCGCGGCGACCGAGAGATTGTTCTACGAGCCGTCCATACTTATGGTAAGGCACTACAATTTGCGACCCCCCATCTGCGGCAAGATCGAGAAATTGTTCTTGAAGCGGCAAAAACTTACACATCTGCACTTAGGTTTGCCACTGGCGGGTTGTGGCAGGACCGAGAATTTGTTCTTCGAGCGGTGAAACTCAATTGGAACGTTTTACGGTTTGCGTCTACTGAGCTGCGCGGTGATCGTGAGATCGTTCTCGAAGCAGCCAGAATACATGGCCAGTCACTACAATTTGCGGCCTTCCACTTGCGGCAAGATCGAGAGATTATTCTTGAAGCAACAAAAACTTATCCATCGGCACTTAGGTTTGTCTCTACTGAGCTGCGTGGCGACAGGGAAATTGTTCTGAAAGCTGTTAGAACGTGTGGTACGCTTTTAGAATATGCTTCGTTTGAGTTGCGGGCGGAATCGTGAAATCTTTCTGGCAGCCACCCGAAATAACGGCAGTGCACTTCAATATGCTTCGGCTGAGTTGCAGGCGGATCGTGAAATCGTAGCGGTAGCCATCCGGAACGACGGCACGGCGCTTCAATATGCTTCGTTTGAGTGGCAGGCAGATCGCGAAACCGTTCTGCTAGCCGTCAAAAAGGATAACAGAGCGTTTATACATGCTTCGCCTGAGTTACTTCGAGACCAGGAAATCGTTCTGACAGCCGCCAGACATTATGGCAGGCTAGTTCCATATGCCTTGTCTCTTGATGACTGGGAAACCGTCGACATCATCATTAGAGAGAAACCTCAAGCAGAAGTGAATATCCCAAAGCGGTTGCGGGCTGAATATCGCGCATGGCAGAAGCGGGAGAGACGCACAGTCTTCTAGTCAGCAGACTGACCGTGATATTTTTTACAAGTCGCCACTGCTGAGTTGCGTCGAGAGGTTGCCTTTGGGCGGTGATCAAACAAGTGCGTAGTGAGTTGCGTGGTGACAGAGATATCGTTGTCGAAGCTGTCAAACAGAACTGGGAGGCCATCAGATGGGCTTCTACTGAATTACAGCAAGCATCATTGTTGAGGCTACTAAACGAGCACAAGAGAAGGGCGTCCGGAAATCAGTCGTTTTTTCCAACATATTCCATGACCGAGCCCTGGTTCTCAAAACTGTTAGATTGTATGGAAGGGCACTGGAGTACGCCCCTTGTGAGATGCAGGCAGACCGCATGGTTGTTCTCGAGGCTGTTCGAGAGAATTGGTCGGCATTAGAATTTGCCTCCGGCGAGCTGCGTGGCGATCGCGAGATTGCTTTAGAGGCGATCAAACAGAATAACAGGGCGATAGAATACGTATCCCCTGAATTGCGGCAAGAATTGGAGATCGTTATGGAAACCTCCAACTAAGGGTGACGCCATGATTGATTAGCTATTGCGAATTGCCTGCCTAAGTCTCTTTATAGGGCAAGCTTTTGCCGCTGCTCTCGCTACTAAAAATCTGGTACAATTCTACCGAATTTGCGGCGCTATTTAACTCTGAATCTCTAAAAAAATATTAAATAAGAAACTCATTCCAAATGTCAAATAAATACCGAGGCATGACGGTGTACAGTGTATTGGAAAGAGACATTTCAAGGCACCAAAACATAGCACAACTTGACTTCCCTTGGTGACAGGAAACAGAGTATTTTCGAAGCTCGTCAGTTGTGAGGAGCGAGACATGTAATGCAACCCAGGAAAGACGCTGTCCTCTAATTTAAAGACGCGAGCTGGTGACCAAATAAAAATTATGCGGCACGACTAATGACTGCCAAATTAATTCAGACTTGAATTCCTTCGGCAGATCAGGCCGTACCCTTGACTTGCGTACATACGCGCTCTCATATTTTTTTGGCTCCGTGGCGGGTGTCTTGGTCTATTTTGTTAGACAGCCAAAGAAAATGCGCCTCCTTTAATTTTGTTAGACTAGAAGTTAGAATTCGGCTACAAAACCCACACGCAGCATTGAAATCATACCGTCAAGGTAATCGGCCGCGACCAAAAGTTCCAGAGCCATTTCTGGAGGAATATCAAACTCTGGCACGTCGGTCACGTCTTTGTACTTTAAATTAAAGTACAGGTAATCACACACTCTTTCAAGAAGAATACCACTCAGCTCATCCAGATGAACTCGACCTGTTTGTCCTTCTTCAAACGTCTTGGTACTCAGCATTCTTCGCAGAGTTCCAGACACAAACGCTGCATCGCGCGAGACTACAAATGTGTAACCATCTCGCGAAATGAGTGTGACATATTTCAAATCTGGAGCAGAGGCCGAAGGCTCGGATGTCAATTCCATTGGTAAATGGCAACTGACAATTGTCTCAAAGACGGCAGCACTCGAAGAACAAATGAACATCAATGCATATTATGCAGGTACATCAGCTGAAGTTATCTACTGCCAGCAACGGCACCTAAGCTATCAAAACGTCCTTTGTGTCAATAAACAGGCCAACTCCCCTCGAATGTCGAATCCGACACTGACGTGGGAACGACTGGGGAGCAAGTTTTATAGAAATTTCAAGGGATTTGAGTTGCAATGGGATATTGAGCTCGAGGATTACATTGTGGCCAGCGCCCCATATGGAGGAGCTATCGCGCTCACCAAAGACAAAGATCGTATTAGAACACGATCAGTCGATTCAAAGATGGCCGCACTGAAAATTTGTAGTGGGTCCGGCAAGGATATTAAGGAGCTGCCTTGGGATGGCGGACGGATAGCTGGAATTGGGCTGACAACACGAGAAGACTTGCTCGTGGTGAGCGAATCAGGAGCCATTCGGTGTTATTATAGCTTTGAAGGCAATTTTATGCAATTTACAATGGGTAGGGCTGCAGAGGCTGACAAGGTGCTAGAATGCAAGTTTCACGGCGACGAATTGGTTGCATTGCTCGGTAATGGCGAGTTTATAGCGATGACTCGCTACGGCCAAGACTCGCCACAATTTCGACCATTGGCAAAGATGCCCGATGGAAAAGTAGTCGATGACATAGATAGTTGGACTATAGTTCCGCCAAATCCCGATATGGGCCAGAATCTGGAAGCAATTGTGAGCGTTGGCGGGAACTTTGTTGTGCTAAGTCAGTACGAAGCAGTGTGCGACCGGTTTGATGAGTTTTTCAAGGCGATTTCAGTAGGCCAGAATGTAGCTAACGGCGGAACAGAGAATGGGACGGCAAAGTCACTGGCGTTTGAGATTCTGACGGTGTCACCCAGCGGGAATTGGGTGGGGGCATGGCGCAATGATGGCACTGTGTTTGCGTTTGCCCGAGATATGGGCGACGGTCGCATTGTCAAGGCAATTCACACTGGTAAACCAAATCAGCTTGCATGGTGCGGTGAGGATGCACTGGCACTGGTTGAAAATGATACCGTGACTCTGTTGGATGTTGAGCTCGGCAAGACTCTTGAGCTGTATTTTGACGCCCGGGTCCAACTATTTAGCGAGGTGGATGGAATGCGTACATTGACGTGTGATCGCCACGATTTTTTTACACGCGTGCCCCAGAGTGTAGTTGATATTTTCCGACTGGGGTCGACATCTCCTGCTGCCATTTTGCTGGACTCGGTGGAGCAGCTCGAACGCAAGTCGCCAAAGGCAGACGAGAATCTACAGCTGATTGCAAACGACCTAGCAACGGCGGTAGATGCTTGTGTGGAAGCTGCAGGGTTAGAATTTGAGCCGAGAGCTCAAAAGATGCTGCTTCGAGCGGCCGCATTTGGCAAGTCTGCCATTCCAGTGTACAACAGCGATCGCTATATTCGCATGAGTGACGCATTGCGGGTACTGAATACGGTTCGTTTGTTTGATGTGGGAATGCTTGTGAGCTACCCGCAGTTTAGCAGCCGGCTAGGCCCCAACTCGCTTATTGATCGGTTACTCAAGCGGAGGTTGCACGCATTGGCGTTTGAATGCGGTCAGTATCTTGATATACCCGGCTCCCATGAGCGCGTGCTTGTAGACTGGGCCTGTACCAAGATCCGTCTTGACCAGTCCAACGAAGACGCGACGCTATTCCGCGCTATAATGGCAAAAACATCAAACAAGCTAGGAGTCGAGTATGATCGAATTGCTGCCGCTGCGTTTGAAGAAGGCCGCCCCGATCTTGCTGTCGTTCTCATAAACGAAGAGCCGCGGGCTGATAGACAGATTCCGCTTTTGTTAAGCATGAATGAAAACGAGCTGGCCATTGCAGTAGCCAGCCGCTCGTGTGATACGAATCTCATGTACTATGTGCTGATTGTACTTATGCGAAAACTGCCTCGTGCTTCATTTTATCGCCTTATCAACGACCGGCCGCTAGCGTCTCGGTGCTACGTACGGCTTTGTCGAGCCCTCGAGAGTGTTGGATTCAATGAGGATGATTTCTACTACCAAGACGATCGCCGCGAAGATATAGCCACTAGTCGCTATGCTCGCATAATAGCTAGCCCGCCGGACTCGGAAGCTGAACTAATTGATAGCCTTGGTGAGGCCAAGACCTTGTTCAGGCAGGCAAAAACTCTTGGCTTTGAAGAGCACGCAGTGGAAGAACAGATCCGTCTTATCAAACTGCACCTTGATTTAGAAAGGGATTATGGCCACTCGTTTAGAGGCAAGACCATCACTGAGACGATCTCCGTCCTTCTTTCCATGACTGCAATTTCACGGGCCACAAAGGTTAAGGACGAGTTTAAAGTATCTGATGCCAAATTCTGGTGGCTCCGGATTCAGGCACTAGTGGCTCGACGCGATTGGGACGCACTCCACAAGCTTGCAACCTCAAAAAGATCGCCAATTGGGTACGAGCCGTTTTATTCAGAGGCGCTTCGATCCGGCAACAAACAGAATGCAGCCCTTTACGTTTCGCTGTGCACAAATCTTCCAATGGAGCGACGACTCCAAATGTACATTGATGTGGGAGATCTTCGACGCGCCATAGAGGAGGCGCATAAATACAAGGACGTCAATGGCCCCAAGTGGCTCAAGCAGCACGCCACCGAGGCCCAGCAAATGGATATTGAGAATATCATTGCCTCGCTTGGCAAATGACATACATGGAAATGTTAGGACATGCATATTATGCAACACCACTAGATAGTGCGCGGCGGGACCGAAACTTTTTGCTAGCCGCACGACGTAGAAATATTTGTAGAGTCTGAACATCAATCTCCACCATATCAAGAAAGGAATTTCTACCATATCAAAAAGGAGTATGGCAGAATCAGGGTCGCCGACACGGTCGGAGCTCTTTGTTCGATCGATTCCGACAGATGCTACAGAGGAAGAGCTTTCTGCGTTCTTTGGAGACTTTGCACCGGTTCGACACTCTGTGGTGGTCAAAGATCATGAAGGAGCGTCTCGAGGGTTCGGATTTGTGAGCTTTGGTGATGCTGATGACGCAAAGACTGCACTCGATGCCGCTCGAAAGCGAAAGTTCAAGGGAAGGATTCTGAATGTAGATGTTGCAAAGCCTAGAAAGCGACAGAATGCCGGCGACGCACCCAAAGAGAAGAAAGAGACGGTTGAGAAGCGAAAGCCTCGGTTGATTATTCGAAACATGCCGTGGTCATGCAAGGATAAAAATGTCTTGGTGAAGATATTCTCGAAATATGGCAAAGTTGCAGATGCTATTATTCCAAGAAAGGACCATGGAAAGATGGCTGGGTTTGCGTTTGTCACTATGAACAAGAAGCGGCATGCAGACAAGGCTATTGAAGGCAGCAAAGGTCTCAAGATTGACGGGCGTGAAGTTGCTGTTGATTTTGCAATTGAAAAGGACAAGTGGCTGACTGGTCAGCAAGAGGTAGAGTATGACGATAGCGACAGCGACGGTGAAGGTGAGGGCGAACTAGAAGGCGGAGAGAGAGACGAGGATCTAGAGGAGGATGAGGGAGAGGAAGAAGAAGAAGGCGAAGAAGACGATGAAGAAGAAGACGACGAAGAAGAAGAAGAAGACGAAGAAGACGAAGAAGAAGACGACGAAGACGACGACGAAGACGTCGAAGAAAGGTTGCGGCCACAGAAAAAACACAGAGGCGCCTCGCACAATTGCACAATCTTTGTCCGAAACGTACCATATGACGCCACCGAAGAAGACCTTGCTGACCACTTTGAACAATTTGGCCCTGTTCGCTACGCGTTGCCTGTCATGGACAAGAAACTGAACCAGCCAAAAGGCACAGCATTTATCGCATTCAAGAATCCGGATGATGCCGCCGAGTGCGTGCAAAACGCTCCATCTACCGCCGGAGGCTCGTCACTGCTGTTAGCTGACGATGTAGACCCCCGCTATGTCTACGAGGGTCGAATCTTGTCCGTCGCCCAGGCAGTGGAACGCGAGCGTGCTGAGAAACTAGAGGAAGCATCTGCACGCGAGAGGGCCAAGCTTCTTGGAAAAGAGCCCGAGCAGAAAGACAAACGTAAGCTATTTTTGCTCAACGAGGGCCGGATTCCAGCCGGGTCCAAGCTGGCCGGTACAATGCCAAACTCTGAGCTGGAGATCCGCCAAAAGAGCTTTGAGCTGCGAAAGCAGCAGCTCACTAAGAACCCTTCTCTACACTTGTCTGTTACACGTTTGGCCATTCGCAATCTTCCCCGAACACTCAACCAAAAGGCACTAAAGGCACTGGCGCGCAAGGCGGTCGTTGAGTTTGCCAAGGAAGTGGCAGCGGGTACGCGCCAGCCGTTGACAAAGGAAGAAGTACTGCGCTCGGTGCACTACTCACACGAGGCGGGCGATGTCAAGAGCAAGCATGGCGTTGTTCGCCAGGCAAAGATTATTACCGAGCTAAAAGGTTCTGGCGAAATGGGCCGAAGCCGAGGATACGGTTTTGTCGAGTTCCGCAATCACAAGTCGGCACTAATGGGTCTACGATGGCTCAATGCCCACGTTGTTGACAAGGATGAGATCCTCGCAGGATATGACGCCGAGGAGCAGGAAAAGGTAAATCTCGGTGGCTCTTTGAACCGCCGACTTGTCGTTGAATTTGCCATTGAGCACGCCAAGATTGTCAACCGTCGTCGCGAGATGCGGTTCCGGGCCAAGAAGACTGAAACCGACCACCAGACCGCTGGCGACAAGAAGCCAGCCGTTGAGGCCTCGGCTACAAATGCAGAGCCGGCAGCTGGCTCCAAGGGCGAGTCAATCAAGCGACTTATCGGCAAAAAGCGCAAGATGAAGAAGCGACGTGCTGGGAACTAGCGTCATTGCTAATCTATTTTACGTACTCTGCATTTTATCTGACTGTTAACCAGAATTAGACCTAGCATTCCTTCCATCGAAGATCACTTTCCTTCTTGGCTACCAGCGGAAATAGATTGACGTGTCAACCTGTGTTGCACTAATGGCAACCCTCGAGTGTTATTACAACTGTTTTCAAGCAGCAAGACGCGAGTCCCTTGTCTAGAAAATAGACCCCTCAGGGTGGGCCGTGAAAATAGCACTACCTGCGAGGGCAAGATTCTCAAGCAAACACGACTCGGAGCTAGAACACCCGCGACTCTAATAAGTTCAACTCAACTACAGTCCGAGACCTGACTTGACTACAAACTCAAACTTAACTACATCAACTACTGCCGGTGTGCGTCACATGACTCGCTCGCCGTGTTGGTCTTGTTTGTTGCAGGGCCAAGGATCTGCGGGCCGCACACATTTGTGCATATTAAACAACACGACGTGGGATTTTTTTCCGCTAAACACTTTTAATTGCAATTCGTGTTCTAAAGCGTGGGTGTTACACTGGTATCACGGCCCCGGCCATTTTGGCGCAGCCACGCTAACAGACTGCTGCCGTGCTTAGACCTGCAGTAACGTATGTTTTGGCCTTGTTTTGGATGTCTCAGGGGGACAACACAGTTCTGTACAAAACACATGGGGTACCGTCATTATCCCATAAAAACTATGCTGACGTCAGTTGCAAATGGATAACATTAAAAGCCAATGGGACTCTCCCAGATGTTCAATGGAGGGCCAAGATGAGAGACCGTCATGGGGAGCCGAGTCCCGGAGAAAGGCACGCAATCGATTGAGCTTGAATTTGAATATAGACCGGTCACTGCCATTTGACTTTGACGAAAAGGACCGAATACACACGCCGTCATCCTTGAAAACATACCAGTCTCCACCCATCAATGAATCGCTGGATTTTCGGCTGGCCGGCCGACCGAGATCGTTTCACGCTGTCATGGAAGAAGGACGGCTGTTACAGGAAAAACTCGCCGAGTTAGCGCGAACAGAAAATGCTAGACTATATTCAACACCCCCGCCGTCAAAGATATCGTCAGAAATATCATCGGGCAACTCGACGCTGGAAGACCTCGATATACCCACTGGCGCTTCACCGACTGCTAGTGCTTGGTTGTCGGGGCCAATGTCGCCTAAACTCAAAAGTGCACAACGGTCCCTGCAGCCGTCGCCAGAAATCAAACGGCAGGGCTCACAAAAAAAGTCGCACAAGCGGCAGAGTCATTCGTTTTTTGTCATGTCACCGGATGATCTTGAGAAACGGCTAGTATCTCCGCCGCAGCCTACGCATAAGCGTGGACCGTCGCGGCCACATAATATTTCGGGTACCGCACTGTCATGGCAGATGACGTCTGAGCTGATCCAGCTGGGAATGTCGCGGCCTGCGCCTCGCAATGATTCAGATATTGCCGATACCGGCAAGGACGTCCGAGCACTAGCATCATTGCCAGATAGTGAAAGTGGAGCTGAGATGCTACAATTCCTGTGGGCCACGCTTTCGCGGCCTGAAAACGTCTTGGAGACGATGCGGACATCCGAGCGAAGATTGATTCCTCCCAGAGAAGTCATTGACGCAATCCGTCGTACACTTCCGTCGTTGCGAAGCATCCTCGAGGCTATTGTACAGTGTGTTTGCGCAGGCGTTTCCGCATCAGTGTTGGTAGTCCAGATCGCGTTAATTGGCATAATGGTCTTTGCATATGTTGTCGGCGACATAGTCGTGCCCCGCAAGGCCATTACATCAATAATCAATGGTAACAATAACAAATCGGCGGCAATTGCTCGCAAGATTCGCCGCTCGCAGTCTCGTCGCCAAGGGAAAGCAAAGCAAAATTGATTTGGTGCTCGGTATTTTCCTGTTTCTTTCGCATTTTTTACGACACGTACGACCGCATCCTCGACAAGCTCTACGAAATTTTTGTCAAGAGCAAAATCTAATTAATCTGTACACTTTGAGCCCTCGTTGAACGTTGGCTTACAGCTTTGCGCTTGGTTCTTGAATAACTAGCCGCGTAAGCCCAGCTCGTAGTTCCGGAGGTATACCACCAGGCATAGTCTTGTCCGTCTTACGATCGACAAACACGTGTATAAACCTGCCAATAGCTTTAGCCTTTAAATAATCATGCTGAAACACTCCAATCTCATACTCAACGCTCGACTTGCCGAGCTTGCGGATCCCAAGTCCCAGGGTTAATGGCTGCGGAAACCCGTCCACGATCTCGAAATACTCGCTACCAGAAGACACCACAAGCCCAATAGCATCGGACGTATCTGGGTGCCAATTGCAATGCTCCATCATGTATCCATTGATGAGGGCATCATAAAAATGATAGTAGAGAGCGTTGTTTAAATGCCCGTACCGATCGTTATCTGACCATCGAGTACTAATCTCTTTTTTGTAGGGGTATCGTTCTAGCGACGGTCTGTTTTGTATGCGTGCCATGTTTGTGGTAGTAGTATCATTTACGGCGTTTTTGTGGGGTGGATAGTGGTACCTCGGCAGATAATCAATGCTGTTATGTCGCATTTATGCCCACAACCACTGCGGCCACCTCTCAATCCAACTGCGCGCAATCAGTACTATCATTTCCGGTGACACCTTTATCCATGAAACAGACTAGTTGTTAAATTTGCAGAATATATGCTTGGCTTGGAGTCGGAATTGTTTTGATTCAAGGACTGGACGAGATCTTGTGTTGTAACCGCCATTGACGGTCATTTCTATATCATGACCGGTAACATGCAAGTATTGGTCAAGCGGCATCCGCGGTCGCTGGCCCTCGC
>JAJLWU010000111.1:0-26434 GCA_030570855.1 Tardiomyces digboiensis | reverse complement strand
ATTCTCCTCCCAGCGTTCTGGCCGGAATGTATCAGCGTCATCACCCCATAGATCCTTATCACGATGCATGGTAAAGACAGGAAATAGCACCTCGGTTCCCTTTGGCACAAAAACTGGTTGGGTGCCGTCGGACCCGCCACCACGAGGGATTGTCGTATCCCGCATTGCCCTGCGGAAGTTGACTCCTACAATTGGATAAAGTCGTAACGTCTCGTTGACGACATAGTGCGGGTAGCGGCAGCGTTTGAGCGATTCGAATGTCACACCCGACGGGTCGTGGCCAAACGTTTCCAAGACAGTAGCTCGCAGCTTTGACCATACGCGTGGGTCTCTAGCAAGGCGATAGCATATGTATGACAAGAGTGACGCCGTCGTGTCCATGCCAGCAATCATGACATTGATTGATTGGTCGCGAATCACCACTGGGTCACGAGTCTCCTTTGCGAGCTCGCGAACAAAGATCGACTGAGATTGCTGGTCATCATAGGTTTTGGGGTCATCTAGCACTTTCTGGACAAAGTACATTGCAAAATCTTTACAATTCTTGACATGGGCTCGGAAGTTTTTGTTGTCGACAAGCCAGTATAGACCACCGAGTTGAAGGCGGTCAGTAATGACGGTGAGCGTATGCTTAAGCGACTCCGCAAATTGACCAGCGGATACAGTTTGGCCCGGATTGCGAACCTCATACTGGGGTCCATTGATAGAATCGGTCGACTCACCGTACAGGAACGAGGTGGCGGCGTCCATTGTCAGATTATGAAACTCGGGAAGTACATCAAAGTACGAGTCAGTCACCTGCGCTTGGCGGCTCATCTTATCCATCTTGGCAAGAAACAGAGAGACATGCGATTCCAGCATATCGAGGTTTGCAACCTGCTCGCGCGCAAATTGGGGCTGCAGAATAGATCGAAGATGCCGCCACTGGTCTCCCGAAGTAGTGAAAATGCCGTCACCGAAAATAGGATGCAGCTGGAAGTAACGGAGCCCAACATCAAACTCAGCAAACTTTGTAGCGCACACAGTCTTTATGTTTTCTGGATCAATTGTGACAATGAGCTTTCTAAATAGCCGGCCCTCACGAACTGTCTTGGCGCCGCCTGCTCGCTCAAACAGCTCCTCAAAGTAATCCATCAGCCGAAACGAATTGAACTTCTTGGCGACGCGGACAAAGTTGGCAATTCCAAATGGCCAATCCAGCACCATGGGCGGCAAACCACATTTGTGTTTGGTAGTCTCTTTTTTGTAGCGAATGTCGTCGAGGGCGTCTTGCACGACAAGGAACACGATCAGTGCCGCTGCCGCAAACAACAGCGAAATTAACATGGGCTATTGGGTCACGACTTCCTCTAGAATGTCCAACAAAGTACCACCAGAGTCTTTGTGGCGGTCACGAATCAAAGGTACATTCGCCAATCCAAAATCAACTGATTTTGAGCTGCAGATCGTTGCCGCTAAATGTGAGGCGACCGCACGGCGCAGGATATACACGGCACGGCTGCTCGTATTGTAGAGCACAATCTATTATAAAATAACTCACTATTGAATGAACCTTATGGGGACGCCGCCAGCGACGCTCGAGGTTAAGAGAACATTATGGCGAAGGTCGTCACGAGTACGTGACGGGTCGATCTGGATATCCGAGAACGTCTGAAGAATGCGGACCACAGTAAACCCGGCCTCCGTAAGGGCAAATTGTTGTCCAAGGCAAATGCGCGGACCGCCATTGAATGGCAGATACTCCCAAGTGCGAGAGCGGTGCTCGTTCCAGCGCTCGGGCCGGAAATCGTCAGCGTCAGGGCCCCAAGAGTCCTTATCACGGTGCAGAGCGTAGACTGAGTAGGCAACAATAGTATCCTTGGGAACAAAGACCGGCTGGGACTCGTCTGGGCCGCCACCGCGAGGTAGTGTAGTATCGCGGATCGCGAAGCGGAAGTTAAGGGGAACAATGGGGTTGACTCGCAGGACCTCATTAAGCACACAGCCGAGATATTCACAGCGTTTGAGTGACTCAAATGTGAGGGACTCGACGTCTGTGCCAAAATTTTCGAGGACCGCCTCGCGCAGTTTGCGCAGTACCCTGGGGTTCTGAGCAAGGTGCCACATTGTGTATGAAAGAAGAGACGCAGTAGTATCTCGGCCGGCTAGAAGAATGTTGAATGCCTGATCACGGATAACGACTGGGTCGCGCGTCTCCTTGGCGAGCTCTCGGATAAATACATAGTCATGGCCGCCATCTCCAGAAGTCGAGTTTGAGACATCATTCAGGGTTTCGTGGACAAAGTAGTCAATGAACTTCTTGCATGTGGCAGCATGATCGCGGAACTCCTTGCTATCCTTGAGCCAGTAAAAGTTTGACAGCAACAACCGTGTCGTCAGAGTGTCGAGAGCAGCAGTGAAGGCCTCTGCAAACTCAGCGCCCGAGATTGGGTTGCGGGAGCGTTTTTCGCCAGTACCGGCAGCGCTCGGTGGAAGCCCAAGGGAGTTTGTGCTCTCGCCAAACAAAAACTCGGATGCCGTGTCGAGCGTCAAGGAAAAGAAATAGGGCTGGGCGTCAAATAGGCCCTGGGCAGAATTGACCTTGAAAATATTAAGTAGCACATCCACGTGGGTGCGCAGAGAGTCGATTTGGCTCACCTGCTCTCGAGTAAACTGAGGGCGCAGCAAGGTCCGAGAGTGCTTCCAGCCTTGGCCAGAGAGGGTGAAAATCCCGTCGCCAATTAGAGGTGAAATCTGTGCATGGCGGATACCGAGCGAGTAGTCCTTAAACTGGGTGGCCAAAACTGACTTGATGTTTTCTGGGTCGATGGTGATAATATTGAAGTTGAACAAGCGCTGTCCATAAACAGTTTTCACGCCGAGAGACTTGAACGTAATTCCAGCCATTTCCAGCATGGTGAATTCGTTTTTCCGACGGATTGTCTCAATCAATTTAGGGAACCCAAACGGCCTATCAACACGAATGGCTGGAATACCGCATCCCTTCTTTCTGGACTTGTACTTGTAAGATTCCACAAGCCATTTTTCCCTCAAAAGCAGCAATACAACTGCGCCTATTACTATCCCAACGATGCGTACTATAATTGAATTCATTCGTCGCCCTACACTTGGATTTGGAAAATCGCGCCAATATATATTTTCGGGCGTGGTGCATATGTTATTACGCCGATCCAGCGGCATTGCCGTAAGGACCCCGCATGACCGCTATCACTGACCGAGGTTCCGCGCGGGTGGCCAAGAAAAACAACGACAATGATTATTATATAGGGCAAAGCACGACAATGTCAAGTAACAGCGTTTGCTGCAATGGAAGATCAAACGGATTTTTAGAAATGTTAAGTGGTAGCCTCGTCAGACGATGAAACCTGGGCGAGTCACGCATGTGCAACCTCGCCTATATGAATCTCGTTAAATAACAAGGCGGTTATTTCCTCCAATATATATCAATATAAGAGTTTAGATCCAGCAGTTGTGGGGAGTCATACAGGCGTCACGGCGCATGTCGGACGAATTCTCCTCCGGTAGGTAACCTTCCCCCACGGGGTCAGATCCGGATTAACTACAGATCGCCGAGGTTTTAGCGCATAGTGGAGATGCGGTATGTTTCCAATTCCAACAATTGGTTTAAAATCGAATAATTGATGTCTCAGGTTCGTAATGTTCCTGTGTGGCATCCAACAGCAGATATTTTACTACAAGTGCTGTGTACGCATGCACAATACAAGTCTGTCATAGCCAGACAGAGTCAGAGCCGGATGTCGAGTCGAGACTCGCGGTATCGGGGGAATTGGCACAGGGGTAGGCCGAGGGGACGGCCAGGACTCAGTGGGCGTGGGCCCTGGGGGCTGCTCCGGCTGTGGCTTTGACAAGGGTGATCGACTTGGTCGAGTTGAGCGCGCCGGTAGCAGGCGTGACGACCGGTGACGTTGAGGCGAGTTCTGTGGCACGCTGGGAGTGCGACGGCGGACTCCAACGCCGCCACTGCTGTTAGGCTGCCACGCCGCTGCCAGACCAGAGCCAGATGATGACGATGAAGGGTCCAGGGCGTTAGCCATAGACTGTAACGGTTGAGAGAGCCCTGATGAACTGATAGAAGCGGCATCGAGTCTGGACCAGCTATGGATCATCGCTCGAGGCACCAATGGCATCACAGGTATCAACCTTTGTATCCACGGCAGCCAAAAGGGTGACACAATGCTGCCATTAGAGCCCCACTGCATTGCCTGGATAAGGCGTTTGGCCGCTTGGCCACTGTTACCAATATACGCGCGGGCAGCTGTTGTAGGCCCTGACGGCAAATGCTGAGAGATCCCGGTCTTTGGTCGTCAGAACTAGCGTGTGAAGTCCAGACTGGGAGTCGAGGTAACCACCCAGGTCAGATGTCAACGCCTCATGAAAGCCTATCTCGTATCCCTCAGCGGAACCAATGTCGCCTACCCAACCAGGCGAGGTCCATCCCCGGCCTGTGACGGCATCAACATAGTACCCACAGCCTCTGTGAATCATGCCAGGAATTATAGCACTGGCAAAATAGTGATTTGATACCATGTTGTACAGCAAAAATTCGTCTCGAATATATGAAGGGTCATAGTCAAAGACAGCCCGACGCCGGACTAGAACATCGGCACAGTTGATAAAAGCGGTTATTGGTCCAATTTCGATTGCAGCAGATGCGACAGCCCATCTGATACTTGTGTTACTCGATTGATCGACTTCATAGTAGGTAACATCCTCGTAGTCGGGCATGACGCTCACAAACCCCACTTTTTGATAGCCTAATTCTACCAACAGCGTCACTAGGTCTGCGTCAAACCCCCATTCGGCGCCGGTTACAGCTACAACATCCTTCTTCGGGTCAAGTGCTGTCCTGCTCAGGAGATTGCCCGTGATCCACAGTCGCACTCGGTCTCCTGGAAATTTTTGTTGCAACAAATAGTAAAGGACAGCCGAGACATCTCGAATTGAATTTGTTGTCATTTCCATCCTTTAGTAGACCACGAATTCGATCAAGATTGGCTCGAGCCCCGTGTGAAGCAGGTTAAGCAACGCGTGTTCCATATTTACGTTCCGAACCGAGCGCCGGCCCGTATTACGAAACCGAATAATCACACTAAAACCGTCGATAAGTGGTCATTTTTAGTCAATTCTTTAAGTGGTGTTAGGCCCACGGGCTAGGAATCTACTGATCAGTAAGATATAATGTTTGGTTGCTTGGTACAAGTAGGCGCGGCTTTAGCTACAACGTGCCAGCCGCACCCACTGCGCTCGGACGCCGTAAACCAGGAACACACGCCAGACGGTATTAGCTTGCGGCAAAAGAGACGATGCCGGAAGACGACCAGACGGCACCAATATCCGTAAGGTCGGCGGACAATGCTCGTAAGAAGCAGGGTATTAGAGCAAAGAATGCGGTACATGGCTTCTTTGCGAGGACATTTGGCTTCCATCGGTTTCCGTTCAGCTTGTTGTTCGTGATCATATATGCTGTGTGGATTGCGGCTACTTTTTCGATACAAATGACTGGTGCGCCCGAGTACTCCAGTAGGTATCCGGAAAAGTACCTGGAAGGAGCCTGGACAGATCTCCAAATAACGTCGAAAGGATATCCGACATACGCATCGCGCGACAACGATGCAGTGCACATGTATATCGTGAATCAGGTACACAAGGCGGTGCGGAACGAAACGAACCAATTAGGCGGCGATACTGAGGTCGAGGATCGGTGGAACCCCTTCAAGCGT
Source organism: Tardiomyces digboiensis (assembly GCA_030570855.1). Taxonomy (NCBI): domain Eukaryota; kingdom Fungi; phylum Ascomycota; class Dipodascomycetes; order Dipodascales; family Trichomonascaceae; genus Tardiomyces; species Tardiomyces digboiensis. The sequence continues at coordinate 20,693 of JAJLWU010000111.1, read as the reverse complement.
GTGGGCGATGACTGGATGGCCATCGATGATCAACCACAACGAATCATGTTAGCGCGCGGCAGTGTGTTTGACTCGTCACTGAATCATGCGCAGGTGACATATTTTGAGGCAAACAATGTGCTTGTGCGACTCCAAGGGAGCGATCCGTCTCTCAAGGCAGTGCTCATCAGTGCCCACTATGATAGCGTGGCTACTGGTCATGGCAGCACTGATGACGGAATGGGAATTGCCTCGATGCTGGCAATTCTGCGGTACTTGATCGAAACAGATGCACAACATAAGAGAACAATTATTTTCAACTTTAACAATAATGAAGAGTATGGTCTTCTGGGAGCAGAGGCGTTTATGAAGCACGACTGGAGCGACGAGGTTGAGTCGTTTGTAAACCTCGAAGGCGCAGGAGCCGGCGGGCGTGCAATGTTGTTTCGAGCAACCGATTACGGCGTCGCTCGGCTTTATGGTAATGCCCATCGTCCGCATGCCAACTCGATTGCGCAGCAGGCGTTTGATGCGCGTCTTGTTCACTCAGAGACAGACTATTATGTTTATAAGCGCCAGGGACTACGAGGGCTTGACATTGCGTTCTACAAGTCGCGGTCTCTCTATCACACACGACGCGACTCAATTCAAAGCACGAGCCTCTACTCGCTGGGACACATGATGGCTACCGCCCTGGACTCGCTGCTAGCGCTCGCAAACGAGGACGAGTACGGAGATGAGGCGGTGCCCGCAGTATTTTTTGACGTTCTTGGCCGCTGGTTTGTTATTGTACGCCTCGAGACCCAACTAGCTCTCAACGTGGTTGGGCTTATTGCGGGTCCGATTCTCGTTGGGCTACTAATGAGCGCCGTGATACGGACGCAAAAGTGGGATATTGGTATCCGTGGCTGGGCTCGCGTCGGGCTATCCTTGCTTCTGTCGCTTCTATTTACTGCCAGTGCTTTGAGGTGGCTGGCTCAACAGAACCCACTTGTGTATATTTCCCAGTTTCTTGGACCGTTTCTGGCGGCGTTTTCCATTTTTACTGTTACAAATTACTGTATTTTGGGCCTCGCAGCCTACCTAAAGCCAGTCCATGACCAAAAGCTCGTGGTCTTTATGGTTGTGCTTGGCTTGTGGTGGATCTTACTTGTGTACTCGACAGTTCAGATTTCGACAAACGGCGCCGTCGGCCACTTCATCACCACTATTCAGTATTATCTGTGTCTAACAGCGGTGCTAATCGGTCTCCTTGGCCTTCTATATCTGTCACCTCATGGACGACGACCTCGCAGACAAGTGCGATCGACAAGCACAGATGTCGAAGCTGACAGAGGCGCTCCTTGTGAAACAACTCCTCTGCTATCAAATGAGCACCCATCTGGTGCGTCTGACGACCAAGAGGAAGCTACCGTTGTGAATCAAGACAGCGAATCACTTGATGAATCTGAATGCACTGACGAAGCCCACAGACACCCTCCTTGGCATCTGGCGCCGTCTTATGATTGGCTGCTTCAGTTTGTTGTCGTCGCTCCTGTTGGTCTGTATGTCGCCGTTGCGAATGCCAGTTGTCTGTTGGATGCCACCCACCAAACACTAACAGATTCTGAAGAATCACTCGTCGTGATATCTCTTCTCGTTGGTTCGTTTGGAATACTTATGGGATTGCTAGTTGTACCATTTGTTCACCGCTTACACTTTTTGATTATTTGCACTCTGGTGATTGTCGGCAGCGTCGCCAGCTATAATGCCACCCAATTTCCGTTCACCTATCAGAGCCCCCTCAAAGTCCGCTTTGGTCAACATATCGATCTGGATGATGGCCACGGTGGTATACCTGTTGTGCGCGTCGTTGGAACGGGGAATTATACCAGACAGGTTCTTGAGGATTTGCCTTCTGTCAAAGCAGATCTCATGGCTGCTAATCTTTCATGCTCCGTTGGAATCTATGGTGTCCAGACCTGCCAATATGTCGGTCTAGAACCGCACCCCACAAGCGCCTCCGATTATTCGGATATTCTCGACATCGAGGTCCTCAACAACACTGTTCCTACCCACGGACCGAACCACGCTGAGATTGCCATTCGAGCTGCCAATAATCGCAAATGCTACCTTGCTTTCAACACCTCGGTGTTTCGTTCAAACGACCCGAATAGTTTGGAGCGTTCGCCGGTTCGCCTAGTAAGTGTGATTCATAGGGAAACAGCGGAGAATGTCGCCAGCACTGCGGGAAGTAGCGAAGCTGCCAGCTGGCTCCCACCCAAGTGGGATAAGTCAAACGACCAAGACACATTAAGGTATTCTGCTGGAATTGAGGACCTTACTATATGGAGGCAGGATTACAATGACCCTACTTACCAGATCGCGCTTGAATGGATACCACAATGGTCGGATGACGGACCAGACAGCCGACTTGGTGTTACGGTTACGTGCGAGTACTTTGAGTACGACCACGAGGTTGACATCGACGGTAGCTCATTTCGAATGGTCCCTGCGTACGATGAGCTTCTGTCCTACTCCCCAGAGTGGGTTACAGTGACTTCTTCTGGAGGCATTGTCCGCCTGTCAAAGCACGTTGAGCTATGATGTATATTATTTTTAACTAGAGTTTTGTACCATTGCCATACCAATTATGGCCGTAACTGTATTCGAGAGTGTGTGATAGCCACGAAAAGTTGGAGTTTTTTAGCTCCTTGTTAGTGGCCGTGACAAAATTTATCAGCTGCTGGATATCCTGGTCTTCCAACACCTTTACGAATCGTGCAATTGTAACATGGCAGGACGGAACAACGTATCTTGGCAGAACATTGATTCCAAGGACTTTCGTTAGCAGCTCATGGACTTGCTGTTTGCAATTAACGACTCGGTTATCTGTTGGTAGAAATGAGATTGCCATGCCTCCCCTATCTATAGTCAACTGTGGGCTGTCGACCTCAAAACTTTGAATTTGCTCCAACTGCCGCACGCCGTCGCCTGTTAGTATTTGATCAATAGTTGAAACTATCGTATCATGGAGACTTGAGTGGACTATTTCTAGTACTGTCATGTGTAGCCACGCGGCAGGTGCCAGCCAGATGCCGTTACAATCAATTCCTCGTCCCAAGGAAGCGGCATCCTTTTGGACACCTTCTTGTTGTCGACAAAAAAGCTGTACGAGGCCACTCTGAATTCTATCTACTAACAGGGCAACAGGATCGCCCTGTAGTGGCCTTGCTAAAACCGACAAGCCACTCCTCTGGTCCTGCGCATATCCGTCAACAATCGGCAGTAGCAGGGTGTCTGGCTCTACGCCGCCCACAAGCAGCTGATCTATCTGTTCACGAGTACGATTGTCTCTGTGGCTCTTGCATAACTCCCTAGTGAAAACCACATAGTTATCCATCGATTGTGCTGTTTCCCTAAAACCCCCCCCCCCCCCAATGAGCACCATGTGACCAACCCATGTCCCAAAATAATCCCTAAAATCAACAGCTTTGGTTGCTTACGGTTTCCAACTGACGCCTTGTAAGCTGGCAGTCTGGATCAGTATCTGCTTGACTTTGGCTGGTGTTTTGTTTGCATACCAACTACAGCCATGGCCTCGCCGCTTGTTTCACCGGCACTAGTGCCTTCTGGCCTTCCGTCGCCAATGCTGCTACCTCACTCGCCGCGAGCGGGTGGAATAAGCCCCCGTGGAAGTATCGCTATGCCCATGGCACCAGCACAACTGCCGCAGTCTCTGTTGCCAAGTACATCATCTATCAGCTTGCTATCGCTGTCGTTTGGATCACAGTCGATCCATGACGAGCCATCATCGTCTGACCCAACTCCAGGTGGGTTATCGCCGGATGGGCCGCCTGATCCGGCAGGCTATGGGAGCGACGTACGCCGCCGAATCTCTGGGCCACATGTCTCGCCTCCAGAACGACTCGGCTCGGTCGGTTCTATAAATCCCATGCATCAAACGCGTGTGGGGCATTATATGGCATCTCCGCGTCCACATCTCGTGCGTTCGGAGCACACTGCACCACCGCCTTCTGGAATTCCTTCATCACCTACGTTGAGCCCGGTATCTCTCGGCTCGTCACCATCGAAGCTGGCGCTGTCGGGAAGTCCGTCTTCAGCGATCCGTGGCCGGCGAAGCTCTGGCCGGCCCATTCCTATCAATTCCACCCAGGTCCGAGACCCGGCTAGTCCAACACTGTTGGCAGTGTCGGCTTCTGATGAACCACCTATGACACCCATGGCGTTAGAAGACTAGATGACGCTGCGGGTGATATATCTGTTCGTGGCTAGTGCGAACCGACTCATGGCATATACACAAAGTGGATGCTTTCGGCTTTGACGTCATTGGAGCAATTTATAGGTTTGAGGGGGGAACACGCCGTCAGCGTAAAGATTCCTGCGACCTGCTGGATTCGAACTGCGGTGAATCATTTGCATCTATCTGGGATAACTAACTTAGCATGCGTTTAACACGCCTTTTCGTTTATTGAATATTTGTCAACCGATAGTGTAGTTGGACGTTCATATACTGTGACCAGTTTCGTTTACGTGTCATGCTTGCGACGAGTTTCGAGAGGGATAGAATCAGCGACAGTAGTAGAGTTGGGCATGTACTGTTGCCAGTGGCAGGTTTGGGTGCTTATTTAGAAAATCGACCTTTTTCACCAGAACCCGTGTCTAACAGCAAAATCTCCCTGTGCAACAGAACCCCTGCGCACGTGGCATGTTCAAGGAGGCAGGAAACATCTAATAGCCATTAGACTATTCAACGAGCACAGCACCAGGTTCAGGCTGCAGTTCACCCAAAGCCCGCTGTAAGCTGCGGTTCCTTGTCGCAGTGACATGTATTTCAGTGCAGCCATCATGCACCACCTGTATCCCCTATTTCATGTATTCTCCTTGGATACAAGAGTACTACGATGATGGCCAAACAGCATATGGACCACCAGAAGTTGAGAATCATAGATCAATTCATAAATGCAATCAAGTCATGAGAGTCGTAAACGTCCATAAGAGGCTCGAAGCCTGTCAATTTTGTTTTTTCAAAGCTGTTGCAGTTAGAAAACTGCTACAGGGGAAACACGAGAAAACGCAGTGTACTCGTTCGTATCGTCCAAGTACTCGGCGCCTTCGTCGGTTTCGACAAATGGATCAAAATCCTCGGCGCCAAGCTCGTCGATGAAGGAACCTGCCTCCATATCGTCGTTCTCATCAAAGGGGATGTAAACGGCGCGGCGTCGGTAAAAATGGGACGATACAGACGAAAGTGTAAGACATCCAGAGTCGGAAGACGCAGATGGCGACGACGGCGGTGGCAGAGCACTCGAGCTGTCGACGCTTTGCCGGCGAGTAGCGGGTCCTCCGTCGGTATCAGCACCAACTGACACCCATGCGCCTATTGATTGATCAATGCCGTCAATTACTCGAAACGTCTCATCGTCCTCTTCGATATCAGACGAAGTGGAGCCCAGCATAAACGATTTTGGACGCAAGTAGTTTCTGGAGCTGCTGCGAGCAGGGATTGCAGGACGGCCACCAGCCAAAAGGTCGCTCCCCCGTTGATCCTTGAGCGCCTTGTCATAGAAATTCTCATCCAGGGGCGAGATGGGAAGCATGGATACAAACGACAAGGGTCGCCGGAGGGCTGTCCCAATTGTCGAGCGGCCACCATCCCTTGGAGATTGTCTTCGGCGAATGAACAAATTCATGGTACCAAATTGTCAAAACGTGTTGTGCGACGAACAACCAAAAAAATAAAACTTTTTATGTGAGAGGCAGATGTCTGTCAATGTCAATAGAGTGCGAACCGGCGCAAACAACAATTCAACTCTAGTGTCAATCCAACCACCGCTGTATGACGTACACTGGACAAAGTCGACGGGCCACCAGCAGGCCAGAAGATATATATATATACCTGCTCCCACGCCCAGTATGCGTTTCGCTACGCGCGCGCAGTTGATACGGCTCAGCCTGTAGTGTCGCGCGCGCATGCAGCGCCGTATCCGCGCGTTTAGCGGCGCAGCGCTTGTTGATTTTCGCCAAAGCGGACGATCACCATCATCATACGCGGGACGCGCAGATTTTAGGTTTGTTCTCACACCCTGGTATGCACGCAATCGGCTATCACTGACAACTCTATTGATGAGTTGGGCCCAATTAACGAGCGAAACTGTGATGAAGTCGTGTGAAATCGTCACTCGTGTCACATTGGTGATATATTTCATTTGACAGTGACTTCTGAGCAGCCTTTTATGAGCTTTTCGACAGCCAACCAGGAGGCGCGGTCGGCCCAAACACAATGTTACCCCTACCCGCCTCTTGTCTCGAGTCTCACGACTCACGAGTAACACACTATCACGGGATGGCGACTGGTCAGTAATTGGTAGTCACGGGCTGCTATGAGTAGTCTCCGGCACCTGGCCAAATCTTGCGGCCCTCTTAGGATTATTGCGCAGTTGACAGGTGTTTTGGTGTTTTGCACTCGTGACTTTGCGGTGCCGCTGTTGTTGTTGACATTGTTTGTTGTTGTTATGGCCAACATCCAAATGCCACCAAAGGTCTGGTGATGGCGTCGCATCACTCGACACGTCACGTTTCACTCGTCCCTGTTGATAATTAAGCTATCATGAGATATGTCACAAGTAGCCCCTTGCAAAAGCACGGTTGTTGACTTGTCTAGAATTAGTACACAAGCACCCTTTTGCCACCACAGACAAGGAACAACAGCCCGACGCGTCGAGGATACCCTAGGTAAAAATTAGCTTGTGTACCTACCGCCAGTTTTTCGCGTCGGCGTCGCGACTTATGCAGTTGGTATCATGCGGTGGCTTGCCAGAACTCTAGCCATTTCCTCAGTAATGAGGTATATTGCGACGTTTGTTAGACGTCAATCTCACGAGTCCGTAGCTTGCCATGAATTATGCACTGTCCAATACTGGCCCTTTGATGAATTGTAACGCTGACAAGAGTGAGATAACAGAACAATGCCGTGGCCCAATTAAGCAAATTACAGTTATATTTGGGCAGCGTCTGCACTATGCGCTCATTTAACTGAGCACTGTAGGAAGCTGCGACTAAGTACGGCGCTCAACGGTGTGTGCAGAGGAGAGCCTGCAAACGGTGACTCGGCTGTCGAGTTCCGAGTAGTCCACCAATCATCAAGTTGGACATCAATGACGATCCAATTGAGTGTAAAGTCCGTGAATAGTGCCATATGATTTTTTTTGATTTTGCAGCTAGCTTGTCTGGCACCCAAAACTAGCGGTTTGATCCTCAACGGCTTTCTTCCAGTGTCGCTCGTGCGGCGACTTCGTTCGTGCAGGGCTCTACACCCCAATAAGGGGGTAAAAAAGATAGCCGTCCTTTGTCAAACAAGTCAATTTGATGGCTAGTGAAAAGTTACCGTGGTTTCGAATAAAATAGTGGCCATTGCTGAGAACCAGAGACAACGCAAACACAATAGCTTATGCTGACTTCACCCACTGTAGTAGTTAGTTTACCTCTTCCGAGTTTGAGCAATTAGGCTCGTACTATACTCACGGCAGGGAGAAATGCTGGATCAAAGGGGGCGGGGAACTGCTGACGACCGTTGGAACGGCACGGGAGACATGCACGACAAATAATTATCGTTGGGTGTCTGGTCACAACCAAATGTAATGGTGTGAGCCCAACCGGCAACGGCAGCCTATGTCTGGGCCAACCCATTGCATTCAATTAAATGCAGTTCCACAGCCGAGTGGCGTCCACAAGTGACCGTAAATGAAAGGCAGCGGTTCTAAACACGTGAAGACTGCTGATGCAGGCGCGGGAAAGACCGTGCAGCGTCCAATAGCACCTGCAGGCAGTCTACACTTAACCAAAAGGCGCTCAAGGACTGTAATTAGTGTCCATAGTGACTTTTGTATACTTCCATCAACAATAGCAGCATGTATCCGAAACTTAATTTGACTTTTGTCTGCCAGTTTCAGGAGGCGAGTCAAGGGAGGACGTTTTGGACTGGGATTGGTTACACTTTTTTTCTGAATCTATCAGCTCAGCCAGAAAGATACATTAATTTAAACAATACGATTTGAAACAATTACAATGGTGGTGATTCTTGTATCCCGATTGGACCAAGGAATCCCGCTTGTCGTTGAGTTTGTCAACCAATGCAGGACCGTTGACGCAATGATCGCTGAACCTCTGGTTGGCAGGATAAATGGGGGCTGCTCCCTATGCGCAGCGGCTGTCCCGTTGTTTCTTACATGACGCACACGCGTACTCACTCCATCCTTTGCGCAGCAGGTGCTAGCACCACCACAGTGGCCCCTACGACTGTCATCTGTGCTCAGCTTGTCCTTGCTGGGCCAATATTTTTTGATAAGCGGCTACATTCCACCACCGCTGCCCTTTTTACGTTGCGCTGTCCGGGTCTGCGGTCTGGTTTCACGCTGGGGAGAGGCTCAACGCAGGGGCTGGCATTTGGTTCGGCAATATGCATCTGCAGACAGGTACTAAAAAACTGCAAGAAGCCAATGGCGCATAGTTTGAATAGTAGCAAGAGGCTCGTGCGACCCATGGCCATGGGGAAGTAGCGATTAGGCGCATTTGTTTGTCCTGCCGGTACTCTCTGGGCCATTTGCAGATCGACAAAGTCACAGCAGTACACCACGCCCATGGCCGCAACCGCTCGTGCATACTGTGTGTTTCACAGCTGCTTCCAGAAGCCTTGCCGCTAAAATTGGTGTCTAACTATTTGTTGCTGACATGGACTCCACCACCCAGTCCGAGGACCACTCGCAACTCGATACGTGTAGCCAACAGTCAGTCAACAACCCCGATATCGGCAAGCCATCTGCGATTGAGTGCCTCTGCCTAAAGTGGTTGAGAATCTCGATTCCAAGTCGCTTCAACGATTGCATCGGAGATTTCCTTAGCCCATTTCGTGTTTTTGCCGATACGAGTTGCCCATGTGTCAACGGATCCGTTTTCGGTAAGAGTGGTGGAGCGATTATGCGCCTTTTTAATTAATGCACGCACCCCTCGGTATTTCTCTGTGGTCAAACTCCTGCTCAGTCAAGAGGTAACGCGTAACATTGTGCGGCATAAAGACGTGAAAGAATACTAAAGTCGTGGGCAGATACCATTCCGGCACCCCCTTTGATGTCCTATGCATGACCTCTTCCTTTGCGCAAGTGAAAAGATATATGTCGCTACTGCTCGATCCAGCGCGAAATGAATTGAGATGAGGTCCCAAGTTACGATCGTGGAGTAGTAGATTCGTAATAATGTCATACCATTTCTGGCCAAGCTGGTGCATGGCATTCTATTGCCCAACGCAGGGGCCAAGGTTCATGACAGGGCGGTTTCCAACGCGAGGCGTCCAGAAAACTCAATTTTACGTAGCTCGCCGGAAATAATAATTCAGTATTTGGACTAAAGGGGGCGTGCCAGGAGTTTTATTCTTTGGTACGCGATGTTTGCGCAACTAAAGGGCCTCGTCGGACAACCCTCGTAACTAGCCCCTTCCATCGCGTCGTGCGACTTTATGTCAGATCCGATCTTGGGGTGCAATCGTATCGGGTCCAAGTCACAGATAAATCAGATACGAGGATCGAGACTTTCCTATCCAGGTGTTTGAGCCACTGTCATCGAGATCTAATAGCGGATTTGTCAATATTCAAGCTTTGCTGATGCAGGGGGTCACGTCGATTGATTGGTAGATGGAGGAAACCACAGTCAACCCACTATTTCGCCATGATCGTATACTTGGGCTCGAGCACCGTGCCCAAGATACTTGCCACGTTTGAGACCAGCGCGATCGTCAACATTTGCGCCATTATGGGCTCATTTTGGGCGGGCAATGCACAGTGGCGATTAGTAGCGGAGTCGAGGGACGCCTCGGGCTGGACTACCCCTATATGCCAGTAAACAAGGCCAATCCGCTAACAATGCACCGTCACTCTAGTGCTTGGCCTATCCTGTTAGGAGCTGCCGGTAGGACTGAATCTAGTGCGTGCACGTTTTGGGACCCTGGGATGTCGCGTCACGTTCTCGTGCTTGCTTGACAAAGGCGTGGTCGCCCCTAGATTTACTGCGCAGGGTCCACGGACTACCAAAATAAAGTTTAACATACCGCACGTGAACATCAGACTTGGTCAAAGTGATACGCAAAGTGGCGCGTAGACGTTTAGCTTACCTTGTATGTGGGCGGCGGCCCTCAGATAACGAATGCAACTTCTATAGAATAAATAGCGACAGATTGATCCTACTGGTTCCAATGAGAGTTAGGGGGAGCCGGCGGAGGGTTGACGGGTACGTGGCTAATGTATGGCGGAAGCTCGTACCCACCGTGCCAGGGGGGTGGAGCACTATATGGCGGCGCAGGCGGTAGAGGGGGCGGAGCTTTGCGAGCCATGCGACTTTTCAGAAACTGGCGCTGCCGAATATAACTGCGAATCCACGTAAACAACACGGCCAATACAATTGCTCCACCCACACTCGCAACAACAGCAATAACAATAGTCCTGTGGTCATCAAACCACGATGAAAGACTATCACTGGGGAGAAATGGGGCATTGGGATTGGTGCCACCCATGCAAACCCCAGCTTGGCAAGTGCCAGTTAACTGACAGGGAGTGCCGTCTAGAAAGTTCTGCGAGGTCGTAAAACATACACTTCCAAATCTCGGATCCATACACGAAAGCTGACAAGATGAATCATCTTCACAGGCCTTGGTAACATTGAGAGTTTGACCTGAACTTGTGACGGTGTTGTTGCCCAACAATGTGTAACACTGAAGGTCACGAGATGTACAATGGCCCGAAATACAAGCCAGGCCCTGAAGTGAAGGATAGTTTGGATCCGTGCAATTTTCGCCGTTCTTAGTCTGCACATCCGGAGGGCACGACGATGAATTCCCGGGGCAGTACTCTGCAGGGTCACATGGGCCCTGAGATGAGCGGCAGACAACGTCGGTCCCGGCGAATTGGCAGTTGCGGCAGCACACTTCGTTGGCGTCGTCGCACTGCGAGCCTGGAGTAAACTTGCACGTAGTAGGATCACAGCACGGGTCGTCACCACATCCCTCAATTCCGCCGCAGTCGCACTCCTCACCTTCCTCAACAATACCGTTTCCACATTCATTCTGGGTAACGAGTCGGAGGTTCTGGTTCGACGACAAGCAGGTGCCGTTTACCGAACCACGGCCAAGAGCTCCGCAAACGTTTCCTTGAGTACATGGAGAAAACTGGTCCTGTGATTCAGATGAATAGGGGTTCATAATATATTGTCCATTTGCATCGCACGTATTCGCTGCCAGAGGACAACACTCAGACGTTTGATCATAGTGAGCAGCACATGTTGACGAATCGCAGTCGTGGACGGCACCAAAGCTGTGTCCCAGCTCGTGCGCCAGGACCCGCCAATCAAGCGATGTATATGACACCACATTAGTGCCAGACACTGACGAGCTGTTGACCCCGGTGCCCGAAGTCGATGCAGCAGAGTAACATGCCATACCCAGCCAAGACAGTCCCACCACCGAACCATCAGCACACGAAGTAAGAAGCGACCAGGTCGCCATGCCGTCGTCACTGTGAGTGCCTCGCCATGCAGAGAACTTGGATAGCCGATCGCCAAAGTTCATACCGGAACCGCAGCCAGCGTTCCATTCGGGAGATGCCAAGCTCGAAGTGTTTGTGCAAGTGGAAGCGTTGGGAAGGAATATTTCCTTCAGACCAAGGGTGACATTGAAAGCCTTTTCAAACACCTGGGAAGCAGAATTCACTATGTCTATGATATGAGAATGCAGCGCACTCGAATTCTCAAACAAATTGGAGTACGAACAATCTGCTGCAATGCCTACCAAGGCGACCTGGCGAGGCGACGGACACCCATTGTTATCTCCAATAGTCCCATACAGGTTTTGGCCAGATGAGAATCCGCTATTTCCGGTATCGTTGCTCGTAGACACGTCTCTCTTGTCCAGATCCGCGCCACAAGTGAGTATGCGCGGTAGCTCGGCCGATCGTTTTGTCAAAAACGTAAAGTCGTCATCATCGTAATCCAAAAGTGACGATGCCATATTCCCCATACGCATATCAAAGTCTCTCCATACCACCATCTCATAGCCTTTTACAGAATCAAGCAGCACAAGTTCCTCTTGAAATTCGCGGCCCGCATCCATCTCCCAGGTCGAACGCCTCTGTATATGGTATATGCTAGGAGGCACTCCGAGTCCCAGTTCGTCATCCACTTTCCATATGCCTTCTACCATGTCTGGGCCCGCAGTGTCCGTGGTTAGAGTCAGTCGTGCCCAGCCTACTTCCTTGTAGCGGTGGATGACCTGGCCACTGATTGGGGAAATATGTGCAGTCCTTCGGAATGCACGACCCTCGTATGGTCGAGATGCGACACGCTCATAATCAGGGTGATCAACGATATTACCATAGTCATCGTTGGTGGTTATTCGAAAGTCCGAAGCATGTAACTCTGAGTTTGGGTTCAACAAGAACCGGAACACGGTGTTTTCCTCGGGGATTTCGACCTGTGTGCGGTTCTGAGTCAGGAACTCGTAAAAAGGCTGGCCCTCTCCTACTGTGGTCAGTTGTTATCAAAATTTAAATACGGACCAGAAGACATACAATCCGATAAACGTAAATCGTCGAGAACATGTACATTGTTTGGATCTGATATCGCCCACCACCGACGCCGTAGGTTGGTGAACTTGCGATGAGCTGCCATTTCAACCTCTAGTACTAGCGGATCTTGAGACGGAACCAGCCGTCTCTCTGCATTCAAGAGCCTTAGAGATTCGACTCCACAAACTGCCGTCAATGGGCTGCGCCGGCCGAGGCTGGAAGCGTCCACAACAGTACTGGCAGCAAGTATCATTGCCGTCAGCCAGAATAGGACTCTCCTCATGATTCCTGAATGATTCAATGGCATTTTCTCATCATTTCCGTGTCTCAGTGCCACAATTCGGATTTTGCTTTCTCCAGGAATATATTTCTCAGCCATTCCAGAATCTCAGGCACAGCCTTGATGCCACCAAAACTACAACGACACCACCGTTACGATGGGTGTAATATCAATAGCTCAGTGACACCGTGACGATAGCCTAATCGTATATGGATAGCTCTGTGAGGCAAAGTGAGGTCCCGGCACTGCCGTAACCTGAAAATAGATAGAACCTTGGCGCCGTTACCCTGGATGCAGTCTTGCAGCTTCTGCCACCAGTTGGTGTTGGCCAGGCGAACGAGTTGTCGGATAATATTGGTTTCCGTGACTAGTGTATATTAGCGAGAATCTACGCCAGCACGTCGTTGCTCTGCGGTCATCATCTGTGTGCGAGAAATAAACTCATGTATACAGTTGGAGCTGCGGCAGGGCGACCTAGCCCTGGCAAAGCCTAAACCAGATGATGATGATAATGACCTTTGTTTTCATTACAAAACTAGCATATATATTTGTAGTAAATAGACTAGGCGGTGATGGCAGGCGCGGTCCCAGGACGGCGGTACCAACCAATGTAATGGATTACCATCACCGGAACCCACATACAGGCAACCAAACCAGCCAAGAGCCCGCCAGAAGCTCCGTATCCAAGACTGCTAAACATTGGCGGAAAGTAGAAAGGACCAATGAACCCGAACACTTGACGCACAAACGAGAGAAACAACCCAGTTTCTGCGGCTTTTGTATAGTCGACATCAATGGCATACGTGATAATAGATGTGGTCACAATCTGATTACCCCCCGCAGCAATGGCGCAGCCAACGAGCGGAGTAACTGTCCAGTGATTTGGTTTTGCCTGTTGAAGCATAAGTCCCCATACTATGAGGCCAACAATAACACAAACGTAACCGTTGTATGAAATCCACAACCGATCCTCAATGAGTTTGTAACCTCTGCGCTTTACGCAGCGTTTCATCCAAAAATCCGAGAGCGGGCCAGATAAGATCTCGCCAATGACCGATCCAATAATAATCGAAATGAACTGAAGCCCGGTAGCCTGAGCATCGAGGCCAAACTTTTCCTGCATAAACTGTGGAAGCTCAACGGTCAACACAATGTTGGCGTAGCAGAAAACGACACTGTAAGACATGATGGTGAGACAAACGCGGTAGTTGGCAAACTGCTTGAGCGGACTCAAGAAATACGCGGGAGTCAGTTGGAGGTCATTCTTGGGACTAAACATGGATTTGACGCCTAGGAATCCTCCATCATTCGACGCTGTTATTTGCTTGCCGCTGCCTTCTTGAGCAGAACCCTGCATTGCCATTTTCCTGTTGTACAGAGTCTCGTCGGCAAATACCCAACCAACTAGAATTCCAAACGCCATACATGCAAAGATCCAGTAAATCCACCGTGTCCCGGCGTGTTGTTCAACGAATCCCATTATAAATGGGCCACTCGGAGTTCCTAGAGTAAGAAGAAGAGTCCAGAACCCGTTTTTGGCACCTCGCTGGTGTGCTAAAAACATTTCTGCCACAACAGCCGAGCCCACCCCAACAGCTGGCGAGATGAAAAATCCCGTGAAACATCGGGTCACCATCTGGCTGGAGTACGACTTGCAAAACCCCCCGCCGATGTTGAAAACCATTACACCAAAAGCAGACACTGCAAGAAACGGACGACGACCGTACTTGTTCATCAGTGGCTGCCATAACAGCGGGAAAACACCCATAATGACAATCATGGCGGACGTGAAGTACGAGGCTTTTGTGATGGAAACACCGTATTCTTGTGCCATTGGTGCGTAAGCTGGGATAATTCCCGCTGCCATAAACGTCGCCATCATACACTGGACCGCTACTAAGAGGAGCTGTGCGTTCTTCTTGTAGGCGGGCCAGTTCAACGGATCCTTTGGGTCCATCGACGGTACGGGGTCCAGCTCTATTGTACCATGGCGCTGTATCAGATAGGCTTCGTGTTCGCTCGTCAACTGGCCCCCATTTCGCATAAACTCTTGATGCTCGGCTTCTGTTTTCATTGTTTGGCTCGTCGTTGTTGACTCTTGCCCACTCTAGCTTACTACTAGAGTTCTGACTCGGAAGGAGCAACAGCAGACCAAAAACTCCTTACAAATTCCCGGTCTGGCCGCTGCTTTTAGCTGCTGCGAGCATCTACAGATCCCCCACTCGCCGCTAGCCGACTTTTACGGCGACCCCGCGCCCAGGTTACCGCCCAGGTTACCTTGCAGTTTTTCCCCCCACTCTCCTGCATATGAGTACAGTCGAAACTGCTAGTCGATTTGGCAGTCTGATAGTGATTATAATATGAGAATCCCGATTAGGTTGTGATTCATCAACCGTTTTGTCATTTGACGGCGTTTTCCACGGGTGCGAGTCTCGACATAGATCCGATTCCGTCTCCCAACCGCTACCCCGCCGGAAAAACTAGTGGGCGATCACACAACACGGCCCTAACTGTCCAACCCAGTGTATGCTAGGGCCATCCGGTACCAATGATACTGAACCGCGTTAGCTTGCCCCGTGTGTGAGTTTGACTTGCCGAAGAACTTAGGCACCCAAGGCAGATCGCGGCTTAACAGGGACGGTGTCGTCAAGAGAACAAATCCCCGCCCGCGCTCCCTCCCAGAGCATTCGAAAATACCATTTATATTGTTGTATTGGTTTATTGAATACAGCAAAGTGTTGTAGGTAACGGGCATTATGGGCTGGCACAGCCGTGCATGGGACACAGGCACGCCCGGAGATAACCTTTGCCGAAATGAGGGGTTACTGCAGTCTGCGGCAAAAAGTCGTTCAAGCATCAGGGGAGGCATTATTGACGGCGAGTAGCTATTGCGAATATCGTTGTATCAGATTGCCCAATGACACGGAGCAGAACCTGTCAAGAGTCGTAGCCACACACCTCACTGTTGCCAATCGATATGGATTCGAGTCAATTGTCATTTTGCGCCACAGTAACACCAAGGGATTTGCACGGCACCCACACTAGTACTTGAGGCGGCTTTACGTGAGAAACGCGTGGAAAGTGAGGGATAACGCCGCTGCTTTCGTGTTCTCGTTAACATGACAAATCAACACTTTGTGAAAACCATGGCAATATAATGTCAATCTCGTCAATGTCAATCTCGTCAAAAGGTCTCGTCACCATCATAATGAAAACGTCAACCTCGTCAAGAGCTCGCTCACTCCACCATCACGCAGACTACTATTCAGTTCGTGCGATATGCAGTCAGGAACGGTCAGTAGTGCGATGGCCCCCGTCGAGTCACGTGGTGGAGCTCACGATGCCGAAGGTAATTCCGAACAGTCCCGGACCAAGATTCACAAGGTAGTCTCGGCACCCGTGTGATAGCAGGCAGATGTGCATATATAGAGGGCGATGAAGGTATACTTGTGGAGTTATACGGTGCTTGCGTGTTGGTCCGGCGCTCTCGGCGTGACCGTTCCAACAAGACCGGTTCCGCAGTTCATCACAGACTTCGCTCCGGTTGTCCACTTGTGGTCCGAAGAGAGATATCTGCCGTATAGTATCGAGAAATACGTACAACACTTTACTCTGAACGACACAGATGGAAACAACTTAGTTAAAGGCCAAAGGCTCCGCATCCAAGACCTACAAGACTTTGTAGCCAACGCCACAGGTATCCAAGGACCATCTCGACCCCAACAGACGGATTTATTTCTCACGGCTTTGGACGAGTTTGCTAGAGATCCAGAGTGGGTTCGTGGTAACCACAACTTACCGGAAATTGAGTCTGGTCATATTCGCGACGCGCCGGCAGTCCTGATATGCGTAGATAAGGGCGACGGTGCCATCGATGCATTCTGGTTTTATTTCTATTCATACAACGAGGGTCCATATGTAATGGGAGGTGGCCCGTATGGTAACCATTTGGGCGACTGGGAACATTCGCTTGTGAGATTTCGGGATGGGCAGCCTGAACTTGTATGGATGTCTGCGCATGGCGGTGGGGCTGCCTACGAGTTCGACGTCATGGAGAAGCTAGAGACAGACGCAAACCGTCCAGTGCTGTTTGCTGGGCGGGGAACCCACGCAAACTATGCCACTGTCGGACAGCATTCGCACGACCTCCCATACCACATGTTGTCGGATTTCACAGACAGAGGTCCACTATGGGACCCATCCAAGAATTATCTTGCATATTGGTGGGATGGCTCTCAGCTGTCTTACGGTAACGGTACGATTGCTGGTCGTGAGCAGGATTATGGGCTGTGGCTCAGCTACGGAGGTCATTGGGGTAACCAGAAGCTACCACCAGAGGATCCTCGACAAAAGTTTCACCCATTCGAGTGGAGATACATTGACGGTCCATTAGGTCCCCTTGCAAAGAATCTGTTGCGGGACCGGCCTTGCCAGCGGTGGAAGTGGTGGAATTTATTGCACTCGTGCCGCGTTCGAAAGCAGCTTAATATGGGCGAAGGCCTCGAAGCTGAAGGTAGTGCGGGGTGCGCCAATGTGTTTTCTGGCGTCCGCCCCTATTTCATTCGCGATTTTCTTCAGCTTCTTACTTCGGGTGGCTTTGGGTGTTTTGTCATAGATTTGTTACTTGGGTGACGACGGGCTGTTTGCTTTTAGACTTTTGCTTTTCTGCTATTTGCTAAATATTATTTATTTCATGCCAAGGCTGATGCTTCTAATGCTCGTCGGTGCGCTGCAGGGTGCGGTTGACCGTTAGTAAGCCTTGTGGTCCCGGTCCACGTGTTGAAAGAAGCTTTTCACTAACACAAAATCTGAGCGAAAATACAAAAATCAGTGGTATCGTACCGGTCAATAAACTGGCCCGTCTGGCTAGTGCCTCGTTTTGTGAATTGTCTGTCTTGCCCCGCCACAGACGAGTGTCATTGAGAGCACGCAATTCAAGCATGGCGATTAGGGCGATTAGGGCACGAAGCCAACAACAACAATCGCTTCTGCGATGGTCTGGGCCAATCTATCTGATCGTACCTCTTATCGGTAATCTCTGTCGACTAATTTACCAACTATCTTTATCTCTGGGTCTCGTCCGGACTAGCCACGGCCCCAATCTCTTGATCTTTTTTGCACATGCGGCGTGCTAAACAGCCTCGCAGATTCGTCTGTTGGCGGTTTCGGTGAGGCTGAGGCGTTTAAAATATGCTCGTCGTGCCTTAGAGTTTGTCATCCTCGTCGGACCGCCTATAGTGCCAAACGGCAAAATAGCTGTCCTACATTGAGAATACCATCATCGACACCATCAGGGGGTCAGCGTATAGCGGCCACAATGGGCGGGCCGGTCACGCCTCCAAATGAGGCTTCGAGCGAGGTGTGCGCCACCGGCGTTTCGGTTCTTCGCGCACAGGCACGGGCCCTTGCGTTTCTCGCCGACTTGTATGAACGAGACTCTGAGACGCAACAGCAGTTTTTCTGCGTAAGCCAAATCATTCACAACGCGGTTCTAACCAACGGAAAGGTCGTCATATCAGGCGTCGGCAAGTCATTGAAAATTGCCGAGAAAATCGTCGCGACTTTGAATTCTTTGGGCGTGCACGCAGTAACCCTTCATCCGACAGAAGCGCTTCATGGAGATTTGGGGATTCTGCGGACCCGGGATGTTTTGATTCTTATCACATCCTCGGGGTCCACTCCAGAGCTGCTGACACTACTTGACTACGTTCCGCAGGGGATCCACCTGACGTGTTTGACGGGAAGCCCGCAGTCAGAGATTGCTCGTCGCTGTCATGGCATCTTGGTAGCTACGGTGCCGCAAGGCATGTCCGAAGTCGAGGTATACGGCCTCGCCGCCCCGACAGTGTCGACGACTGCTTGCTTGGCAGTTGGCGATGCTTTGTGCATAACTGTTGCAGAGATGCTTGAATGTGACGCTAAAAAGAGGAGTACCAATTTTGGACGTTTCCATCCGGGGGGTGCTATTGGCCAAATGTATGCCAGGTCTGCAAGACAGTCTTGATGTTAAAAAGTTGCATCAGTGGCACAAGTTATTATGATTCGTGCGTGCGGGCACCACGGATGGAACGACTGTAAAACGTTCTTATGAATGTTACGAAGGCATTGCATGCTGGGCGATTTGGGGGGAGTAAATTGTACGATAAAATTCATGGCAGACTAAGACACAGCCATCGGGGCCATGACAAGAAAATTGTATTCATTAATTCATGTCTAGACGAGAGATTTTAGCTGGCGTTCCATTTGAGACACAAATTCTTTGTACTCATTGTAGACGTCCTTGTACGATAATGCCGTTCTCTTGACGCGATAGCCATTCGAGTGGCCATACAAATCGCCGTCAAGCTTGAGACGCTTGATATCCTCAGCCCCACCAGTAGTGCCATCTTCTGCTAGCTTATCAACAACAATCCAGCGGTCCTTTTCGTCTGCAATGCATTTCAGTGCATTCAGTGCCGTCATGTATAGCTGAGTGATGGAAATAAACTCGGGATGCAATTCATTCCTATGCTTGTAAGTAGCCAGCTTGCGAAATTGTAGCTGATTGTAAAGAGCAGAAGCCGCTGTTTGTTAGATTTTGTTTGGTTGTCTTTTTCATCCACCGTTTTGTAAAACATAGCCAGATACTTACCCCCAGAATAGTTTCCTCGCTCAACGTACCAAGAATAGAGGATCTTGTGGTAGTCAATAGCCGCTGGCGAGGTATTGCTGTTATTTGCGTTTCGTTCTAAAATTGATGTCACACGAGGAACTAGACCAATAAACGGGAGCTTGCACAGACGCAGCCCCTGGCCCGCGCTGCACATACGAATGACAAGGCGATCAATCGACCTATCCAATACATCATCAGGGGCGTTTGCAAGGTCAAGTTCAATAACTGCCTGGTACGCGTCGTCGAATGCTCGTGCACGCACCGCCGCATTAAGAAGAATGACGTTGAGAGAAACTGCAGCATCTATACTGTTGTCACGAAGAAATCGAGATGCATCTTTTGCCAAAGCAAGAGCCGTTGAATGACAGTTGAGACGAGCAGCATAGCGGGCGCAGGAACTGTAATAAGAACGAAGTCCATTGCCAAACGAGTCCTCTGTAAATACCGGTGAGATTCGACCAGCAATGTCAACGCATCGAATTGGAGTGTCTGACGTACTGAGACCAATTGACGCAGATCGTAACAGCAGAAGCGCTTTATAATGAGCCCCCATTCCCAAAAGCACACATCCCTTGACAAAATCTGCAAAGTATCCCACTGGCATATACGTCTGGAATAGCTCAAGAATATCTGGCGAATCCCCAAAGCCCGCGAAATAGAGTTCGGATACAATCCAAGAAGATTGCACAACGTCACAAAAGTCGAGCCGGCGCGAAATGTCAAGAATGAACTGTGGCCATGCACTAGAACTCAGGCATACGGGAGCGTCAAGGGACGGTAGTAGAGTTGATTCAATGAACAATCCAGGGGCTGGTATGAGCAGCGGCGGCGGTACAGGAATATCATCGACCATTTCGTCATCACCGCTATGGATATCGAGTCGCTCCATTCCAGCCACCACGTTATCCTCAGGCATGTCTGGGCGACAAACGTCGTTGCCATTGAATTCGGACTGAAGTACCACAAGGCCAGACAGTGACCGGAAAAGCTCGCTGTACTTTTCATAGAATAGATTGCGCTCCTGGATTTGGTCGTCCATTACCGAAACGAGAATTATCAAAATAACGTCCAAAACAAGCAAGCGAGCACATGATGCAAACTCAAACAACACTTTATTGGTCGCCTGAGACCCAAAGTGGGTAAGGCGGCTCGTCCATGTTTCACCCTCGGTTCCACT
>JAJLWU010000110.1:0-26478 GCA_030570855.1 Tardiomyces digboiensis | reverse complement strand
CCTCTAGATTCTAAGAGAGATGTACATCAAAACATTGGACTTGGATTTCTTGGCCTAGAGTCGTTTCGCTTGTTGATGAACAAACCAGAGCTTGCGGGAGTGCCGCTTATTCTAGAGACACCCACGTCGGAAGATAGCGACGGCACCAAACGCACGCGCGAGGAAGATATAGCGGTCTTAAAGTGGCTCATTGGTCGGCATAGTGATGATCCAGAGGTTTTGACGAAATCGAAGGAGTTACAGAAGATGGGCGAAAAGGAACGCCAAGCTTGTCAAGCACAGGTTGACAAGAAGACATCCAAAAAGGCAAAGCCTGTTTCTGGTAATCGTACCATTTCGTTTAAACGCAAGCGAGCCAAAGAAGAGCATGATGACGTCACGAGCGACGAGGACTAGCGAGTTATGGTCTAGTTTGTCTATGTGCTAATTATCGATGTCAATTCAATAAATTAGTCGGTAACTTCGGTGTAAATCGGATTCCTTGAACTATGCAAATATTTACAAGAAGAGGAAAGATCTATTGCCTTGGTCACGGCCCACCTTGTGCTACTGCCCAATCAAAAAAAATGCTTCAGGAGCAGAAATTTCGCAGGCATCTTGCAGCTGACTCCGCCAAAGTTGGTTTTGGGATCCACGATTCCAATTGGATCCCTCCTCCTTTACATTTCACCGAAATATATACCTGATCGACGTTTTCTCGAAGCAACAATGAACAATGACAGTTGACTGTAGTGATTCGTGGGAGCCTGCCTACTGTACACATGGAATCTTCGTTCAACATGATGCGTGCTGGGTGATTGGCCCAGCTTCTGGGGAGATATACCATCAAATACGTCGGGATGCTAGAGCTACGCTTTGGTTCAATCAATTATTCATCCACTGAGGATATACGCGAATTGGCACTCAAACTAAAAAAGGACCTACAGAATGCGGACCTACTGGAGTTTGTTGGTTGGCCACGGAATAGACTCCCAAAAAAACTAGCATTAATTAGCTTTTGAAGCCCTGCCTTTGTCACGCATGGATTTGTCGCGTATAGATTGTTGTGCGTGAGCCAATTTCTGCACGTGAATGCTTCTCGATGCAGAATGTGCGGTACGTCAAGGTTGACGTGGGGACTGGTGTGCTATGGAGTCTGAATGGATGCTCTAAAGCAACCTCTTGTTCTTGTGGAAAGTCCCAAGTTGCTTCTGAACTCGATGTGGAGTAATTGGCAGGTGATAAGCACGCACATCGCTTTGCATCATGGAGCCGTGGAGCCGTGTGTTCCTGACTTGGGGGCTAGACCCCGGAGACCCAGACATGCTCATCGGAGTTGGATTTACCGACCACGCTTGTTATTAAAACCACCCAGGCCTTTGCCTATCTAGCTTTGTATTATAAAAGTATCAATGTACTGTCAACTGTCTGATCATATTGCGAAGGAAGCGCAACAAGAGGGCCACCGCCATATGCTTCAGGTATGGTTGAGCAAAAGCTCGAGAGGACCCCGGCAATGGACGATCCAGTAGCTCAATTAATTCCACATCGTCGGCACCGTCGCGCTTATGACACCGGCGAGATGTTTTCCGGCTATGCTAATATTACCCCATCCAAGGACACGCCATTTGGAGCAATCATCATAACATTGGTGATACAAGAAATAATCGATCATTATGGAGACTTTTTTCGTCGCTACAGTTCTCGCAATCGAAACTTCTCACTCGCCATGTCGTTCCTCTAGAAGCATACCCAGAGGACATGGTTCCACGGGTAGGCAACAGATATACATTGCCGTTTTTGTTTGTGGTTCCTGAAAAAGTACACACAGACGCCTGCATGGTATTGTCCATCAAGAGTTATTGCCGTTTCACGGCTTATCTCATAGTACTCTTGGTGAATCAGGAGACAGTTTACGTGACGAGCCTGGCCAGGTTGTTTATCAAGTTGAGGCAACTGTCTTGAAATATCTAGTTCAGATATTGCCGAGATAGGGCGACGTCGTATTCCCGTTTGGCCAACAACTGTTCAACCAAGCAGTATCTATAACGATGGCCCTCACTGGATAACGCATCCATTGCTAAGTGGCACGAAAATCAAGTATAGGAGATCTTACTGCAACTATTAACGAGACGGTCCACGTATTTCTTCACCGGCCCGCTACTGTTGTCGAGGTTATATTACGTTACGTTCCTGTTACTCAGGCTAATATTCTTGATCCACCTCCGCGAGTAAAGTCTAAGACATATGGAGTTGACGCTGTCAGCTTTACATCTCAGACTCCTCTTGGGCCATCTTTCCAATTGAATATTGTCACTCGTGTGGGTCTAACGGAGAAGAGATACAAGTTGACGCGCCTGAAACTGACGGTAGAGAATCCTGCGTGGAAACTTTTGGATGACGGATCGATTGAAACAATACTCTAACTTCCTTTTGTGTTGCCTCCGAATGGAAATATTGTCCAATCGTATGCGGGGTGCGTTACAGGACGTCTATATGAATTCAGAACGTTGTTTTCATTCCTTGGTGGCCTCTCCTTAGTGCGAATGGCATTTCCTTTGGTTGTATAAAACTACCGCCAGCGAGCTGCTTCGATAATCTCACTTGACGCGCCCCCAACTCTCTTATCAGACACATTTGAGGAGGCTCCAAAGTATGACGAGATTCCAGAGCTTGTCAGTGAGACAAGCAGTCTTCGTATCCTCGAGTGTCCTTCGCTCCCTGTCCGACGACTACCTACTCCTGGCCAATGAGTCACTGCTACGCTTATTAGGTACTATTTATTTTCTGCGTGGTGCGCAATATCCGAGTATCTGCGCAGTCGGCTGTAATGTTTATTGATTTGTGACTCATTTCCGGGTACAATTTTCGTGCTTCATTTCTCGTCTGACGATTGGCTAGCACCACACGTTCAGGACATGACACAGACCCAGTGACCTACGCTTTGCGCTTAGATCTACGTATAAATAATTAAATTTATTTAACCAGGAGTTGCAAATTTTAGTGGGACCAGTTATCACAAACTAGTTATCACAAACTCCTAAAACACCAGCGTACGTCTAGAACTGTGCGTGTTGTTGCACGTGCCAAGCGCACTTTCTGGAACTGTGAGCGTTGCATGTGCCAGGCACACTAATAGACACCATATAGAACATTCTAGCGATTAGAAATAACTGCCTAGTCAGGACTGGTCTGAATGAGTCACACAGTCTATTTTCTTAGTAACACGAAGTGGCCATCTGCATGATTATGCCCAACGTGGGTTTGGGCTACATTATCTGATGCAAACAGACGCAATTGTAGAATACATGCAGTCGTGAAATACAAAAAGACCGTATCATACAGACAAGTCGCCTAACAAGTGACAAGGCGCCTGGAAGCAATGTGGTGCGTCTCTAGGTTAAAAAGGATGTCTGGACCCATAGCCCTAGGATCAACGACCTCGTGATCGTCAGGACTGACATTTTTGAGCGACTCTGCGCCGATCTTAGCTAAGGTTTTCACAAGCCGCTCCTAACGCAACATGCCAAAGTGATTTAAACACAACTTCGTATGTGAACCAAATGACTGACATCTAATTATGGCCATCAGTCAATGACCCGTTGCCCATTGTTATTGGTACCTGCTCGCGGTGGGCCAAATGCCCCGCCGTTGTTGCGAATGTCGTCGATCAGTCATAAGCTTCAACATTGTATGCGAGAAGAATGACTGTCTGCATTGATTTGAAATTCCCACCATACTAGGTTGCTTGGCATGCCAAGGGGACTTTGTCATAAAATAGCCGCGAGGGGTACAGATTACAACCATAGGGCCCCGTGGGTCTTGAGCAAGTGTTCAGTGTCGAGTCCTACTACATCTACCGAAACTGAGCCCACCATTATAAATGCATCGCCCCGCAAGGTCCTCTGGTAATTCGCATAGATTTTCCTAAACAGGGACAACCACAACGCGCTTACAAATATATTCACGCAGCCCCGTGTCCCGCCTGTGCAGCTTCGACAGCATACAGAAAAATGGGCCGAAATGTCATCAGACACGGGTTGGTGGGGTTCAAGTGGGGGCTCCCGCGTCGGCAACGCACGTTTCCCCAGGAATAGTTTGGGTGCGCTTTTTGCATCAACGACGACGTTTGAATCTTTTGGCTGGTGAACTTCCTTAAAGACCCTAAGGCCAATGAGTTCAGAAGCAACCACAATACATGGCACTGTGCATGATCTCACCCTGCGGCCAAGCTCCCTGACTCACAGTGGCCGACCCTGAATACGCAGGTTGAATGCATCACCCGTGGCGAATCACTTGTTTGGGACTGGTATTTATAAGGGCCCGAATCCTACTCAATGACTGTGTTATACAGCAATGTACTTTCAATTGTCTGACCGCATTGCGAGAGCAGCACTCCGCCAAGCGGAAGAAGTGAGTTTGGCGGCTGGTGACGGCGAATGCGACGACATGGCGGGACCGCCCTCGTACGCTTCGGGGATGGTTGAGCACAAGCTCGAAAAGGCCCCCGGAATATATGATCCGGTAGTTCAAATAAGTTTAGATCGGCAACGTAGCCGGCCTTATGACACGGGCGATATGGTTTCTGGCCACGCAACCGTTACACCACGCAAAGACACGCCATTCGGAGCAATAGTCATGTCACTGGTTATGCAAGAAATAATACATCACGACGGCCGATTTGCATCACTACAGTTTTCGCAATCAAAGCTCCTGGCCCGCCATGTTGTTCCGCTAGAGGCATATCCAGAGGACATGGTTCTACGGGCTGGCAATAGGTATACGTTGCCGTTTCTGTTTGTGATTCCCGAAAAGATTCATACCGACGTCTGTGCCTGTACGTCCGAGTACGGTGTTGTCCATCAAGAGTTACTGCCGTCTCACGGCTTGTCTCATAATACTCTGGGCGAGGCAGGAGACGGATTATGTGACGAGCCCGGCCAGGTTGTTTATCAGGTTGAGGCCAAAGTTTTAAAGCAATCGAGCTCAGATATTGCCGAGATTGGCCGACGCCGGATACCCGTTCGGCCGACAACTGTTCAACCAAGCAGCGTTTATACCGACGGCCCCCACTCGGTAACGCGTCCATTGCTAACTGGTTTAATGAGAAAGACAAGAGTCGGTGATCTTACTACAACTGTTAACGAGACAGTCCATGTGTCTGTTCAGCGACCTGCTACTGCTGTCGAGGTTATGTTACGCTATGTTCCTGTTAATAAGGCTGGCGGCCTTGAGCCACCCCCGCGAATAAAGACTGTTACCTACGGGGTTGACGCTATCACTTTTACATCTCAGACTCCTCTTGGGTCATCATTGCAATTGAACACCGTCAGCAGAGCGGATTTAACAGAGAAGAGATTCAAGTTGGCACGACAGACGCTGACAGTGGACAAGCCTACGTGGAAAATTTTGGAAGACGGATCAATGCAGACGGTGCTAAAGCTTCCTTTCGTTTTACCACCCCAAGATAAAGTTATACAGTCTTATGTGGGATGCATTACGGGACGCCAATATGAATTCAATGCATCGTTCTCATTCGTTGGAGGTGTTTCTCTTGTGTCAGTAGCGGTTCCGATGATTGTGTCCAACTACCGCCAGCGAGCTGCTTCAATAATCTCACTTGACGCGCCGCCAAGTCTTTTGTCTGAATCATTTGAGGAGGCTCCAAAGTATGACGAGATGCCTGAACTTGTCAGTGAGACAAGCAGTCTACGTACGCTCGAGTATCCTTCGTTCCCAGTTAGACGACTACCTACTCCAGGTCAATGATTTTCTTTAATATTATTTTGGCGGAAAACATCGTTTATTAGGTCATTAGGACCTCTAGTTTTGAATGCATTATTTATTATTTCCGCTATTTTTTTCGGTAGTGTTACTATAAAGACAGGAATGACTCAATTATATTCACATGTACAGTTTTCATGCATGCCGGTTGAAATAATCTCAGTGTGGTGTTAGGCTCGCCGCCAGCTGAACTCAGCTGATTTCAGATATGACTGGCCACGTTTGAGTTCAAAATCTTTGTCGCAACTGGAGTCTTATGAGAATACCATGCCTTAGGCACCAAACTCAATCGCCGCTACTCATCTAACCCTTGGACCTAGTTAGAACTGATGATCACTGCGGACCCCCATTCCCGCCTACCCAACTCCTCGTACCCATCAAGCTTAGTCTTAAAGTAGTACCACCTGCAATTTTGGATATCCAGATTTAATTCTAGTCAAACTTGCCCGTCGAATTGTACAATGCACGGAACACGATCCGGAGCCCCAAAGAACTACGTTCCATGTCGCGTCCAACTGCCGTACGCTGATGGACCCTTGCATAATCTCTCGGCAGCCGCCGCCATGATTTGACAGCAATAAGCGCGGCAACTGGCAAGTTTGAAACCGCTCACGCTGGTTTACGCTCGTTTACGCTGGTTTACACTGGTTTACACTGGTTTACACTGGTTTACACTGGTTTACACTGGTTTACACTGGAGAAACAGCGCAGAAGGAGAACTGTGAGTTCAAACGTGTCAGTGACTGCTTTGCGTCGTTTTGTAGCCGAGAAGTATGTGCATAGAACGCCGTTTGGAAGATACTGCCGGTATAGAAGCACACCGTCTCGACACAGCGTTTAGTATTCGAATGATGCTGCTTTGGCCAAAACTATAACAGCACAATTGTTGCGACCCCTGCATTTTCTGTTTACAGTTGGCCATTCACGGGTACAGCCGTGATCCGTCACAGCTAAATGTACAACGGCCGGTACACGCCCGCGAGCTTGTCAAGGACTATAGAGATTGAGAACTACTACAATGCTGTAGACGTGATGATATTCTAGTTTGGCTAATTTCAGCTCTTTCAAAGTATTTCCCCACTTGCAGTGGGCAGGGGCCTCTGTACATGGGTAGAGTGAGTCACAGCGATCTTCCGTATAAGTGTTATGATCTAAGGTCGATTACAAATGTCGACAGAGCACTTTAAAAGGCCGCTCTTGTGACGACCCAGGAATTGACTGTTGGATACGTTGCTTAGAGTGTCGCGTATCTACTAGGGGAACAAGGCTGTGACGCAGACGAATGCGGGGTACGGTAGAATTATCATGCCAGACTCGAGTCCCCCAAGTTATTCATCTGGACTCCAGGTAGAGTCCGTCAAGAAGTCAAGCATTTATGAGCCAATTGTTAAAGTGACAGATGATAACTCGCACATCTACAATACTGGCGATCATATTCTCGGACGGGTCATCATTACCCCAGCCGTGGATGTCGACGTTGAGGATTTGAAGGTAGAGCTAAGAATGGAAGAGTCTGTATGTGTCGAGTCTGCATTGACGTATGCTTGTTTTACGCGGCCTGTTGTTCTTGACCGGTATATTGTACCCAGGAACACGCTACCCCCTGACGGGGTTTTGCGTTCGGGGCATCGGTACACTCTCGAGTACTGTCTTGTGTTGCCCGAGCACCTTCCAGGCACCCCTTGTGCGTGCAAGACTCTTCATACAAGACTGCTTCCCTCATATGGTACCCGCAAGACGACAGTGTCGCTTGCTGGCTCGTCAAAGCGAGATAGGGTGGCAGGAGGGGCCGCCTCGGTCATGTATGCGGTGCGAGCTCGAATTGTGCGAAAGAGTAGCGCAAACAGCAACTTTGATACTGAAACCTCCAGCTGGTACCAGGGTGCAAAGTATGTACGTGTGATTCCCACCACATATGCTGCACAGAACCTTGCGACCCTCGAGGACTACAAGGGCGCGTCGTTGATGCCACCTAAAGGCTTTGTAGCATCAAAGTCACTGACAAAAGGTTTTGTACGCAAGGAGCCAGTTGGTACTGTGACACTAGTGAGTTCATCCCATATTCAGGTGAATTTGGCAAGTGAATGCTGTTCGTCGGCCCGTCGTGTGAGAGTATACTTTAGTGGAACTAACCCCCCAGCCGTTCGCGGGGTACGTGTCGCCGTCAATCTGGTTACCTTTGTATCAAAGACCCCATTTGATTATACACCAACGCGTGAGTCGGCTCGAGAGAAGAAGCATGCCATGTATGTTGAGAAGCTTTCTAGCCACGACCTCACCGCTTGCCAAGCAGAATGGCGGCAGCTACCCATCTCTGAGATCCCAGACCGGGTTAGTAGGGAATCAAAAGATGGCACAGACGCTCCCGTATGGGAAGCTCTTTTGAATGTGCCGTTTAGTTTCCCAATCGAAGATACAAGGATCGTGGAATCATACGCATCGTGTTTGACCTGCCGCCAGTACGAATATGTGGTTAGAGTCAGTTTTGGAAGCATCGGATCGTCACCGGCGCTCATAATACCTGTTGTGGTTTCAAACTGTCCCACTGTGGCGGTCTCAGCTCGCACGAGCTCGGT
This sequence comes from Tardiomyces digboiensis, assembly GCA_030570855.1. Classification (NCBI taxonomy): domain Eukaryota; kingdom Fungi; phylum Ascomycota; class Dipodascomycetes; order Dipodascales; family Trichomonascaceae; genus Tardiomyces; species Tardiomyces digboiensis. Next base: position 18,139 of record JAJLWU010000110.1, on the reverse strand, counting down.
CGCATCTACCGTCAACACTCTGACCCCATACGTCTATCTATCCGAGGCAAACGCGCCTATCTTCGATGATGAACCTAATGCATCTGAGATACCGTCATACGAGGATGTCGTCGGGCATTCTGACGAATCTCCTCCTAGGGATCGCAAGGAATCGTGCATGTGTTGTGGGTGATCACGACCTGACCGCAGCTAGTGTTGGAGCTGTATCTTGCATTTAATGTACATACTAATTTTCAAGTTATTTGTATTCCTCTCGCCGCCAGTAACTCACAATGTGAGCCTTCTACTCTCTCAATACAACTACTTGTGCAGATGGACAGTCTCCAAGCGACTGCTGTCCACGCTAACATCTAGAAGTTTTCCAAGTACGACTTGCTCCACAACTTCGAGAAGCAGAGTGGTAAGTGTGCCGTGTGAAAACCGGAAGCTGTCAACTCGAGATGCTTGAATTCATTAAACGAATCCCTCCCATGTATTTAAATATGACAATGATCTGATCGCCCAACGGCAAGTTGGACAAGCAGGATGATGATAACCGATCAGATAGAAAGACGGTCAACGGATATGCGATCAAATGAACGGTGCCTCGAAAGAGGAGATAGACGGTAGAACTTTTCCGACCCGTCGGCCGCACGACCGCCGATCCACCATTTTTGTTGTTGCTGCTGCTGTAAGCAATCAGTAGAACTTGCCCGCGCACCAAATGGGGGCGGAGACGTGGATTGCGATCGTGAACTCGGAATATCAATGCTGGGGGACCGTGTAGCTCGGGCTGGTCCCGGTTTCGTCAAGTATGAGCTACCGCCATTTGCCGGCCCCGCGCCGGCACCCGGTGCTGCAGAAGTATTGGCAACAGGCTTGACTGCTATTCCAGATTGAGCTATCGTTTGACGCGTATTAGGAGCATTTTGTGGGCTCTGGGAGCCTAGACTGCCAAAGAGAAACGACACAAAGGGCCGCGCGCTTGGCATAATGTCTGTCGTTAGCAACATTGGGCATTTCTAGACATAGACTGTCATGACCATGCACCCTGGAACTACTAAAGAGTCCATTCTTGAAAAATTCTCATAGGCGCTTGGAGTGGCAAAACCGCAACTGCAAGATATCGCCTCAGTCGCACTCTTAAAGGATCCTTGCTACTTAGACATCAAATTATTGATTGCCTTCACAATAATGATATCTCCGTAAGCATATCGGCAACTTGTCTGCAGTCGCAGTGACCATGGATGTTGGTCGCAGTATCGATCTGATTATTGCTGGTCACCGATGTGTTTGGAAACGCTTTGCGAACAACAAGACAACGGATCGGGTCACGTTCATCACCAATATACAACTAAATCAGGTAAATCAGGACTTGCCCCGCAGTATGAAGAACCGTACACAACCCGTACGCAAACTGTTTTGGATATCGAAGTTCCAGGACGCGATGCAGAGAGGTTCCCATAAATCAAGCAACAACGCCAGCCAACTATATTTTGCTCTTGAAATCGCAAGTAAAATACTTACATTACTTTGCCAGCTTATGCTGTCAAACCAACTTATCGAAATACAATGTCAAGCACCACAAACAAATCACAACAGGGAGACAGTGGTGTTATTGGCTGAGGTGCGGAGATTAAAGTTGATCCCAGCCGCACCATTACTTTGGTCGGTATCACCCGGCATGGCCGTGGTTGCCGCGGCTACTATCGGTGGCCGGTATCCGGCCGTCGGGCGTACGGCGAATTGGTCTGGCCACTACCAACGCTAGAGCTAAACATTTATTGGAGCGAATGTACTCTTCTGAAACAGGATCGAGTGACGTGGTTCTGGTGGCAGCCAATCGCTTGCATGTGCGTGCATTATTGACACCGGGGTTAAATGCACGGCTGAATATTGTATGAATGCAAGTCCTTTTTATCTCCGAACCTCCTTGAAGCTTGAATTCCTGCATTGTTGACGGTAAGCATTGATTTGTTTTGATTCTCCCCTTGGGAGCTGGAGTTGCAAACGGAGCCACTCAATGGACGAGATCCGACTTTTCCAACAGGACGTTATCTGCAAAGCTAACCGTAGATGACGAATCAAGCAGCTCCCATTGATTCAGGCATATTTGCCACAATGGGAATGTTTATATTAGATGATATAGAGTTTGGAGGACAGCAACCTGATGTCAAGGATGTGATTGGCGGTGCCGGTACATATGCCGTTCTCGGTGCGCGGGTGTTTTTGCCAGCTCCCGACGAATCTAAAAAGGTCGGGTGGTTCGTAGACGCTGGCAGCGACTTTCCTGAGTCTATTAGAAATGAGATCAAATCCTGGCACACGGGTGTTATTTTGAGAGAAACACCTAATCGCCTCACTACTCGAGGATGGAACCGTTATGGAGATAGGGAAGAACGCGCATTCAAGTATCTGACACAAAAGATCCGCATTGAAGCTGACGATATTATAAATCATGAGTCTATTAAGCATACCAGATGTCTGCATCTGATTTGCTCTCCACAAAGGTGCCTGGCCATGATTCGCCAGCTCAAGGCGGCCCATGGCTTGTCTGACGAGCAAGATCTACCCAACATTATTGTATGGGAGCCGGTGCCCGACGAATGTAAGGAATCCAATATGGGAGCGCTTGAAGATGTTCTGGAGTATGTCGATATTCTGTCTCCCAATGCCAAGGAAGCAGCTGCGTTTTTTGGTGAGCCTGAGCCGTCCAGCAAGGTTGAAGTGGAAATGGTCGCCGCGCGCTTGATCCGGCCAATGCAAAAAAAGCGTGCAGCCGTAGTAATCCGCTATGGTAAGGACGGCGTGTTTTCAATGCCTGCGCATGCTCCCGGGTTTCTGAGAGGCACATGGTATCCAGCGTATCACGGCGATGAGACGCAACTTGACTACAAAGTAGCTGATCCCACGGGTGGAGGTAACGCATTTCTTGGTGGCCTCGGAGCCGGGTTGGTCATATATAACTACGACTTGGCAGCTGCCTGCGCTTGTGCAAACGTGGCTGCATCGTTTGCAATTGAACAGATCGGTACACCTGCGCTTTCCGTTAGCGCAGACGGGTCTGAGCTTTGGAATGGCGTACGCCCATTTTCACGTCTGCAACAGTATTGTAAGCGAGCAGGTATAACATTGCCCGAACGCTGTGAATATTACCCGTCACAGCACAAGAGAGACCAGCCGCCTCAGAAGTCATGGATAGGCAAGATTCTGCCTCAGTTTGGAGCCCAAAACTAGCTCCACTCACTCCAAAGCATCGATCAGCATGCCGTTCATCTCGATACATTTGGTTAGAGTTGGCGATTTCTCGGGGCATGAATCATTCCACGCTTTTATATTTGATTGCATTCGTTTTGCAGCAGCCTTCACATTGTCTACCCCAATGTTGTTGTACAGAAATGGCCTTAGGGTCGGCGCTGACGCCGCGACAAATAAGAGAATCATAATAGAAGACATTGACACCGTGCATATCCACCCATCTATAAATGCAGTGTGAGTGTATGGCCGCAAATTGGCCATGTGTTGATAACAAGCTTCGAGACAATGGGTCGCCGACACAACGATATCCGAATCAAGAACTGGGACCCCATCTATATCGGCCACCAAGACGTGATTAAAGAGCGGCCGATAGATCACCGACCTGCATGCATTGTACCGCTGCCTCAAGAATGCCTGGTGGTCATTTTTCAGTTCCGAATTGTCCAGTGGAAATTTCAGGGATGTTGGTAATACATCCCTCCACTGCTCTAGCTGATACGCCAACTCTGAAACAAGGTTGAGATTTAACTTTTGCTCAGCGGTCACATCAGGAGCGTATAATAATGTGTGGACGCGGTTCAGCAACCGACGCATAGATATACAAGCCAAAAAGTAGAAGCGCGCTGTTTTCTCCTGTTGCGTTTCCCTTTCTGGAGAACCAAATGGTGCAGGCAATGGAAGGTCCGCTTGGAGTCGCGCGCAGCCCGATTGAGGCATCTGCTCTAATTCAACCACGATGTCGCTGTTGTTAGACTTGGACGACGACCACCTCTGGAGTCTCACTTAAAAAATACTGACCTCTCTAGAATGTAGCACGCAAAAACAACGCGGCGCAGCGCTTCGTAATCCACGTCGCTTGCAAGTTCAGATCTATAGCGCAGAAGAAGACTGCATTTCTGGGCGGCTATTGTCAAAAACGTCCACTCCTGCACCGGTCGTATTCGGAAGCACATGTATATTCTGTTGTCAGCTGTTGGTCGATCTTGGTTCATTGGCAACATTGTCATACCCGACGTAAAATAGACAAAGAATGGAGTCGACAGAATTTTCAATGACGCATAAGTTCATCATTGCAAACGCCCGGTCAAAGCAGGTTCTTGAATACTCTTCTGCAAAACTCCCTACGGAAAACCCCTTGTGATCTATTTCGGGGTGAATCCCGTCCGTGATCTCTGTAAAAATTGAGGCAGACCCTAGAGCGAGTACGAGCAACGCCAAACAGTTTTGGACGCTAGGTCTGTCCAATTCAAGTACCTCTATTGCAGAGAGTTTCTGACGTGGCAGAGCAGGATACCACGTGTTAATATTACGCAGAAACGCCTTAACTGCGTCGTGGTGAAGCTCCCGGTCAAGTAAGTCGACTCGCCATTCTTCGGCTTTCGCGCAAAAGTTTGGCCTTGCGTGCTCAATATTCCAGATCTTCGGCTGTTCTCTCATCTTTGGGATCCGGTCAAAAGCCTTCCAAGAGAGTAGCTTTTGGGAAAGTAACCTCTGCGTGGCTGAAGTATGTCGATCTGAAATTTCTGCGGTGACCCCGCTATCTTCGTTTGTATCTTGAGAAATAAGTTGGGACATCTGTTGTCAGATTCATTGTCAGCGGACGCAAAACGAGACGAGACCTATTGATAAATAGAATAGCAGCTCAGGGCACTAGGCTAGATCGAGCGGCTTTCTTTTCAAACCACAATTATATGTTTTAAACGCACCTTTAGCTGCTCGCTATACATTCTTTCCAATTTTGCCTCGACTGCTTGCACAGACTCCAAAATAATATCAGTCTTTGACTTTCTATGGTTAGCTGAGATGAGATCAATGTGAAGCACATTAAACGTACATGATCGGTAAATTGGCGTACACACATTTGAATCTACCCTGTGCGCACATTGAACAGGGATTTCCACCGTCGCATCGGCATTTGCGCAATCTACATGACTCGCACTGTCGTTAGGAGGGATTCATGTATTGATTCCAATTGGAAATCACCTACTGCATGACTAGTCCTGACTCTTTTCCGACCCCGTTGGTCAAGCTCTTCATCTTCTCTCATTTTTTGGAAGCAGCATTCGATACAATGAGAAACTACCCAGGTAGACTTGAGACTAGAGCAGTTATCCAAAAGCAGCGTCCAGGATGTCTTCAGCGTCTGTGAGACGGCGTTAGCGAGAGAGCCCTGCGGCTAACAGAATATAGGTATGCATTGTATGCACCTAGTATACATATAACGGGCATGATGTTCAATGAAATCGTAGCTAAGCTTCAAATAACACCTGGGAACATTGAAAAACAGCTTCATGGTACTTTACAGAGTCGCCCGTTATCTACATGAATTAACTAGGGTGTCTGCGGGAGCAGCTATGTTGATTACAGTTGATATAGAGATGAAAATTACAAAGCATATGCGTCTTTTCAAACTAATGCAGCCGGAATCCAACAGAAGACTTCAAAAACAGTACAATAAAACCAAAATATTTCTACAAATGCTCTACCGTCTAGCTTTTTTAGTCTGAGAAGCAGGATCACGCTCAACGACATCAGCGACACCACCCAGTTCTTCATACTGATCTTCTTGGGCGCGGACATCCTCTCGTCGTTCCCACCATCGCTCCGCGCACAACTCAAATGCAATGCGCTTGAGGTCCTTGCCCCGCGCTTCTTTATCTTCGGAAAATGCCCATTCCACAAATGCATCAGAAGTGCGCGTGTAAAAGGCTCGTAGGGATTCGAAGGGCTTTGGATGTGGCAGCCACGGACGAGGGTCTGGAATTCCAGCTGGCTCCTCCTCCTCTTCTTCCTCCACTTCTGCATCCTCCTGTTCATCCTCTTCCTCGTCTGCAGCAGGTTCCAGGTCGTCTTCTTCGTCTTCTTCTTCGTCATCGTACTCCTCATCGCTGGATGCTTCAACATTTTGCTCAAGGTCACGCAAATCTTCCCAGTATACTTTGAGACCATCCAGGCGACCTAGATTTATAGAGTAAAATGAATCAAGATTGTACTCATTATCACCGTTTTCCCACACGCCGCCAAATATAAACAGGGTATCGTCAACGACAACGGTAGCGGCATTAAACCGAGGATGAGGTAGCGTCGACACGACCGGATACTCGCGTCGTTCTGAAACCTCGGCATCAACTGGTGTTTGATCGCCAGAAAATTTGTTTTCAGATTCGGATTCAACATTTCCGTCGACCACCTTGAGTTTCTCCCCCAGAATCTCTGCCAAGTCTGCCTCTAGGCCCGCGTGCCTGTCATCCACCTTATTCGACTGCTGAGCCGCTTGCTTCTTGCGTGGCGATCGAAGAGTCAGGGCAAACCACTTATTCTGCTCAATCTGAAAAGCATAGAGTGTGTTGAAAAATGTACTGTTGAGGCTTTCTTCAGTCTCATCTGTATCGAATACACCTCCAAACAAAATGCCACGCCCACGATGGTGGACCATTGAGCATCCAACCCGGGGCGATGGGGCGTATCCTCCACGTTTCCTTCGTTCCCACCGGATACCCTTGAGATCAGATTTCATTTTCAGCAGCCAGGAGTCGACGTGAACCTTTCCCTTTTGTAGACCACGGCCCGCCTTGACCTTGGAATATCCGCCCCACAGAACAGCCCCATCCGCAGCCGGCACAAAGCTATGTCCAGACCGTGCATCCGGTACCGGGAGTGTTTGTGGAAATTCAACTTGGTGCCACTCATAGGAGCTAACGTCAAACGCCCACAAATCGCTCAGGTAAGTGGTACTGGTCGCCAAATCTCGGAAACCTCCGTGAACCAAAATGTAGTTTTTCCAGCATACCATACGATGGCCCGATCTGGCACTGGGGCTCCTTTTAGATTCCACTTTGGACCATTCCTTGGATGCTGGGTCTAATATCCATGTATCACCGTAGTGGTAAAATGTTGTCTGTTTAGGGGAAGAAAACTCACCGCCAAATAATAGCACAAGCCCACTTGGGTGAACGCACATAGCGTGGCCGCTACGAGGCAACGGACTATTAGGTGAAGTACTCTTTCGCCATTGGTCGCTGTCTATTGAGTACGAGTACAGCTCATTGTAAAACACCGCCAGCCCATTGCTCGTAGTCTCACCACCAAATAGAAGAAGCTCACGCTTTCCATGTATAGGACTGGCAACTAAAGAGGGATTGAGGCGTTTAGACGGCCGCTCGCATGGCACAATAGTCACTGCATTGAACTCTTCTTGCTGCTTGACATAATCTGCAAGGATTTCATCGATCCCAATGTCATCTTCGTCCTCTGCCTTTGCCTGCTTCTTGGCTTTTTTCTCGGATTTGGCAGCTGCCTTGGCAGCTTTTTCGGCCTTTAGCTTCTTTTTATCGTCTTTAGTTTTCTTATCCTTTTTGCCCATTGAATCAAAATTCCAAAATTTTCAATTTGGACCGACGTTGAACTTTAAACCTCCAAGAGGGTTAGGTCATTCAACCAGCAAGACTCAGTTAGCCGTAGGGCCTGGCAAATTGAGCCCGGAAGCAGTATTATTTAGCTTTCTGGCTACCGATTGCGAATTAGGTTCTTTAGGTAGCATGATTTCACTCGATCAACCTCTGGTGGTTTGGAAACTGAAACGGCCGGCTGCGATAAGATAGTTGCCAAGGTAACGATTCTTTAAACTGATACTTTGTGTCGACCGTGACGCGTAAACAGATTAGACGAAAACGCGCGAGGAAATGCAATGGCGACCGGGCCACAGAAAATCCACGGCCGCTATGATGGGTTGCGCGAACGTACAGAGCAGTTCAAGCGCAATTTTGATGCGACTTTGGAACTAAAGCGATCTGCCTCCAAAAGAGACCGACAGCAATATGGCGAGCGACTTTTGCAATTACGGGAGGAAGCAGCTAAAGCTCAGCAAACGATTACAGAGCTAGAAAAGAAGATCCAAGAAACGGAAGAGATGTGGAGGGGAGAAAGTGCTGAGCTGGTAGAAACCAAAGCACAAATGGAATCGTATCTGTCCAGGAAGGAGACCTTGACACAGCAGAACAAGGAGATTCACGAGGAAATTCAGATCATTGAGGAATTATTGCGAGAGAGACAAAACGAATTTGACAGAATAGGGGATGGTCTGAAATTTCATTCCACGTTGGACGTTGATGAAATACGAGCGTTTGAGAGCCTCAGTGGACTTAGAGTCGCCATAGTGAACAGCGATGCAGTCCAGTTTATATTCACATTGATTGATAGGAGTAGTCCATCGCGAGAGTATTCTATTACGCTCGACTTGGCCTCTGGCAAGTATGGAATTATTGACTGTGTTCCACTAGTGGATGCCACCCAACTAAAAACGGCGCTGGACGAGCTCAACTCCACTGGCCGACTTGTTGTCTTTCTCCGCGATTTACGCCAGCTTTTTAAGGACTCTGAACCAGTGTAATACCCTATTCTTGTCCGATGAAGCTGGAAAGATGTTCGGCTCCCATCACCGTCGCCGATGACTTGTGACTAGGTTCTGCTCAAAGTGAGAGTTGGACTTCTTATTTTGACACAACACGTGTCTGTCACTAGATGTCGTCAGTGGTATGCCACCCCTGTCGACGCGAATATCGTTTCTGACGTATTAATATCGTTGAAAACTGCAGCCAACAGTGAGAGTAGCGTTGTCGAGTTGTCTCAAAGGGCGTCATGTGCGCTAACGCCTGATAGCTATTACAGGCTACTCTAGATAAGGTCAGTGATGATCTGGATGATGTCTTTCACTGAGATCAAACTTCGCGCGCGCCTTTGCGTGTGTTGCATATGCCAGGTGTCCATGCCAAAAGGGGGCCGACACAAAACTCGTGATGAGCTCGGTCAACTCGGTAATTGCAACGCCCACTGCTCATATGTACTCCCGTATTTATCTCGTTTGTGGCCAGTCCCCGAATCATTGATACTTTGAGTGTATTAATTTGTATGGCTATTTGAACAGCCGTGTACGACTTGAGAGCCCAACGACGCGCGAAATTCCGTAGCATCCCACAGGCATCCTACAAGTGCCGGCCGAAAAATTCAAATAAAGGCAAAATCGTAATGGTGGTACCAGCGAGAATTGCCCTCCTAAGCCTGCTACTAGCTCACACTTCGCTGGCGTCGTCGGGCGACAGATTGCCCGAGTTTCGTGACTGCGTCTCGGATTGTGATGCCCGTTACTGTGTGGACAACAACGCTCAATTGCCATTGCATTTGCGGTTACTACAGTGGGATTGCAGTCAAAACTGTGATTATAGTTGCCAGCAAACCATTACTGAGAAACACGTGCGCATCGGCGAACATATTCATCAATTTCATGGCAAGTGGCCGTTCATCCGCATGTGGGGTATTCAGGAGCCCGCATCAGTCCTGTTCAGCATACTCAACTTTATTCCTCATTACAAGGGCTATAAGCTTGTACAGAGAAAGGTAACAGATGAAGCAGGGGTTCAATTGAGAAAGTATTATCTAGTGTTTGCTCTCATCGGAATGAATGCATGGATTTGGTCAGCTGTGTTCCACACAAGAGATTTCACCCTTACAGAGCGCCTGGACTACTTCTCGGCCATGTTGACAATTGTATACGGTCTGTTCACTGCATGCACGAGGATCTTCCGTCTGGACTTGCCCGAGAAACAGATGCAGCGCCTCGTGGTCGGCGGCGTTTGTGCTCTATTTTACGTATGCCATGTTGGCTATCTCAGCCTAGTGACGTTTTCTTATTCATACAATATGGCAGCTGGGGTTGTTGTGGGACTGATACACAACGCCTTGTGGATGGCCTACTCTATTATGAGGTACTCTTCCCTCAGTCGCTCCAACCACACTCGTGACCATTCATGGGCATTAGTCCCCCTGTGGATTGTGTTAAGTATCATGGCGGGAATGTCATTGGAGCTATTTGACTTTTCACCATTCTGGTTTGTGTTTGATGCCCATTCATTATGGCATGCCGCCACGGTAGTTCCTACTTATTGGTGGTATACTTGGATGGAAAAGGACATTCAATCTTTGTCACGAGAGAAATTAAAGGAGTAATGCACGACTCATTTCTAGACTCGTGCTCTGGCGAATAATTCGATCGACCAAGTACGCTGAATTAACAGTGGGCTCGACTGATTCCTTGTGCCACTTCTTTTTCCACTTGAACTATTCAATTTCGATCTCAATGCAATTGCCAGAGCTATTGCGTGAAATTATCAAAACTATTGTAGAAATAGAGGAATGCTCATCACGGCTGCGCCGGTGCAGTTTTGCAGCCTTCACCCAAGGGTCTGACCATCAGGGTACAATCCAGCCAGCGGCCATGTTTCCAACCAACGGACGGTAGAATGCCAGCGCGTTCAAAACCAAGGGCCGTATGAAGACCAAGCGATGGTGCGCTACCGCTTATAACGGCCACCATTAGCCGGAGACCTATTGCTTCGCAGCGTTTGATAAGAGCAGCGAGAAGAGCTCGCCCAACTCCGTGACCGCACGCATCTTGGGCAACGTATACTGAATTCTCGCAGGAGAAGCGATAAGCTGGTCGGGTTCGATAGGAATCAGCATAAGCGTAGCCTATCACAATTCCTGAGGAATTCTCGGCGACGATGTACGGGAACCCACTAGCCAGAATTTTAGACCGCCGCTGAGACATTTCCTCAGCATCTGGAGGTTCCAACTCGAAGCTCGCACAGTCATTTGTCACCCAATGGAAATAGATGTTAGTAATTATAGATACATCGGACTCGCAACTGTCACGTATTTTAATAGTTCCAGTCACTACAGCCATCGATTATCTTGAGTCTTGCGAGTTGGCGTCGAATATGTCTCTATGACAACTACTAATTACTGACCTTCAGTACAACCGCCTCTATTACATGGCCACACATTTGCCTCATACTTTGCATGTATCAGTCCAGAACTTACGTTTGGGTAATCACACCATCTCCATCAAGTATGAGTAACTTAGGAGATCTTATTCCATTAGGAGTCAAGTAGTCTTAAATAATGCCAAATGAACATGGAGCTAGATCGGAGACTTCCCGGGGAAAGAGTCCAGTTAGTCAACTTTCCATTGCTTGGAAAGTACGATGGATTCAATGTAATCAAGATTGAGATTCTATCTGCACTCAAGACCATTGGAGTCTCAAAACGTGTACTTATACTGAATCCATCTGATGAAGAATTCATGTATGTCTTAAGAACTTGACATTATCGACGCTCTAGAATCTTAAGACAGCGGAATTGACGGATGCAGAGGTTCCAAAATTAATTATCAATGGTATTTATTGTACGTCATTCAAACATGACACTGGTAGTTGGAAATTTGTAACTCCGGATGGAGTACGACCCATGACATCTATTAAAAAGATGAAAGCAGGAATCAAGGAGGAAACTGAACAAGTAGAGGAGGCAGAAATATCCGAGACGGAACGAATTCGACGGGGTTTTCAGAGAATTGAGAAACCTTTGTTGAAGTTTCCATTCCATTTGCAATATATCACTTCAACGACTGCGAACGTAAGAGGTGCGACACTCTGGAGTACAATAGAGGAGTTCTTAAGTGAGTACTATACATTACAGTATTACTATCCCAAGATAGAGTCTTTATCGATAAAATTACCTCAAGACTCATGGCGACTTATCAAGACGAACTTTCAAAAATGTCTTTTTGATAATATTGCCTCACTTTGGCTTTGGATTACAAATCAAGAGAAATTCAGTGGACAAAGTGCGAGAACTAAAGCAGATCTCCAATGCACTTAAGTTTGAAGAAATACGATGCCAAAAGTTGGAGAAATGACATGAAAACTTAGCTCAAAATCAGCAACCGCATGATATATCTTGAAAGCAAGTATCCAGGAATGTTCTTGTTGGAATCGTGTTACAGTTTGATTCGAGCACTAATAGTTCGACTTCCGGAAGAGCATCCCGACGCATGGACAATTTTAGAAAACCTAAGCATTGGACAAATTGGAGACAACCTGGGGCAAGAATTTGAGAAATATTTTGGCAACTGGATGATATTATGATAGAAGCTGCTGACTGGACTAAATTTTTTTTAAAGCCCTTCCAACAGCACATCAGAAAACAATGGCAATCTTAAGACTACCGTCGGAAAAAGAAGAAAAAATGTCGACATTAAAGAGGTTATCAAACTCAAGAGCTTGCGCAAACGCCGTATACTCGAGAAGTTCACCGAGGAAGAGAGCGTGGTCTATTCAAAACAGGTAGATGGCTAGATTCACAAAACTATAAATCTGCTCAGTGTGCAATACTTAGCAAAAAGAACGAATAACGCACAGCAGCGAAAGAAGGTCAAAAGAACAAAGCCAAAAAGAAGGCGATTGGGATTTCGATACGACAGAGTCTACTACAACAAATTCAAGGAGTATTTAGACAATTTCTGTGCTGTAGCTATATTTAGTAATCAACATGACTAGCTTTATTACGATAAAACTGTTCAAAGGGTAGGAAGGTGCAAACAGGTATAAAGATGGGCACTCTGACACACAAATATCTCGGATAATGTTTAACAAGCAGGGATCTATGAACAAGGAGTCTCATTGGACTCAAGAGAGCATTGGGTAAAGTTCCCTTACTAAAATATTCATACAGGTAATCCAAAATTTTTCACCTTGGTCTTCCAGCAAAGTATTACATTCCTAATTCTTCTCCACTGTGAAAAAACCTAAGGACCGCTTACTCTTTCCATGTTCCACAACTAGCTCGTTGACTCCTTCTCCCACTATGAGTTACAGTCGTATGGAGCTTTCATATCGTAGACTGTGGGCTTATGGGCTCAGTATTAATTTCAAGCTCATATCATGATCTATGATAAACGTTATTTAGTTACGTACCATTACACCACGTGCAGAAGCTCGAGAGTCTGAAGATGCAAGTACAATAAGCAGAGTAAACTAGACTTGGTAAACATCACCGGTAAACTGCACAGAATTGGCACGAGCCCAACGCTTTGCGTCGCTAACTAGTTTTACCGGACCACAAGCCACCACCAACGTCTCCGGCCCACCGCTACTGCCAAAGAAAGATAGGGACTCCTGGGAAATTACAGGGCGGCCATCGCGGATGTCGAGCCCTCTTCTCTATTGTGAAAAGGGCCGGCACCGGAGCTGGCTGCTGCGGAATCAAGCGGCGGGGGTGTCGACGCCCTACTGGTTTTAGAATCACTAGCGGTAGAAGTAGGAGTATCATCTTCTTCGTCTGAATCGTCACCGATAGTGTAGTTGTCGTCATCCAAATCATGCTTGTGGAGCAGTTCATCAACCTCGAATACATCCCCACCAACATCTGCCTCCGTCTTTGATATCCGACTGCCCATAGTATCGCTGTAGTCGGTAGACCCGGTTGACGATCCCGTTATATAGACAACGGCCGACTCGATATCTAACAGCTTTAGTAAGCGTATATCCGACCTCTCGCGTGTAACCCACAGCAACCTGACCTGCTCACCCCGCTCCAGGCAGGAGCGTGCAATAGGCGCTCCCAGTGAAATGCCTGACCCTCCAGCGATTACCAGAGTCTTCCTAGAACGCATATTGGGGAAGTCCAGCGATGCCTGTGACGCATAAGGGCCCGAAACAATGAAATAGTTGCCATCAAACAGCGGCAATTTCGACGCGCGGACGACAAGCTTGATATGATCATCAGATGATAGTGACGCCACGGTAAAAGGGTGAGTTGGTTCAATAACACGGGTTACTGTTTCCACCCACATCCTGGGAGCCTCATTTAGGCGGACATGCGCACCCACAGGGATATAGTCGGGCATTGTGTACCGGGGAATTGAAACGTAGTATAGTGTCCTAGTGATCGGAAGAACCTGAATCTTGACGCGTTTACTGGTCATGGCCGTGTACACGATTTGTGAGCAAAGTGACATACCTCCAAACAGAGTTAGAAACCAGGTCTTTGGTCGTGCGTGAATCAACGTTGCAAACACAACAAACCACACAGAAACCACATGAACTCTGTAGAAGAGCCTATAATTGAAGCGTCGAACCCAAGGTAGTGACGATACGACAATCAGCAATATCGAACTCAGAATAATTATGCCCAAGAAATTAAAGAAATGGAGTATCTTGTACGCCTCGCCAGCCTTGGCAAAGTGCACTATATAGGCGATGCCATGCACTGCACCTGCTACTGCGATTGATCGTCCAACCCACTTGTGAATAGCCCAAAGATTAATGTACGAGATACCAGGAAGTGGTGACGGTTTCAGACTTAAAAAAACTGCCAGAGGCACCACTGCGTATGTGACTCTGTTGTTAGCGACAAGTTTGGACTGTTGTCTGCTGACAGAGTGCTCACATACCGTCCCGCTCGCTTAGCAAATGTATTAAGAGACACCAGAGACTCGTGGACAAAAAGAAAACCACAAAGCGTCGCTATCCATAACATGGCTAAAACCCACCATCGTGGTACAAGTGGTCGGCCGAACCGGCGTCTGAACTTTCTATCAAACACATGACAAATACTGTACAGTCCACAGTAGAGTAACGACACCGCAACTAGTCCGTATCCAAACGGCACATTCGCATAATGACCTTTACCATGGCCAGTATGGCGAGGTTCTAGGCCGCCCATTCTGGGTTAGCTTACGACTTTCTGAACGTCCTAGACACGCGATTTTGTTTCCGCCTCTTCCGACTTTAGGCTCAACGGTTCATGCAGGCTAGTACGTCAGTGGGCAAGGTATCATGATTAAACGTCGTCAGTATAATTCAGTTGTTTTAAGAGCGTCTAACTCTCCTATGGGCAGGCAGGATGCCTTTTCTACGGCGTCAGGTAGGCGCGGTTTTTTTTACATTCCAAGGCCAGTTTCCTGCTACCGCGAAGAGCAAGCCTACATCTCACGGACAAAACGTGTTGCGCTATGTTCAAGTTGCATGCATTAGTAAATTTTTATTATGTTCCTCTTGAATGGATTTGTGAGACTAGTTATCTTCCTTGACCAGACCAAGGTCGGCGACGTTATACCTCCTCTTCTCTACAGGCGGTGCACTATCACCAGCGGCGTCACGTCGAGCAAGCTCTTCGGCAATTCGCATGTTTCGGGAAGCCTGAGGTTAACGTTGATCCAGTCATGCGATGGCACTTCATGTAATCCAGCAATACAAGGTCCAGGCGGGCAGTCCCATGAAACCACAAGTTCAAAGGGCGTCCACAACTCCTTCGGCCGCGCAAGCTCCAACAAGTGAAAGTGGAATTACTCTTAAGCAGAGGTTAATAACGCGGATTGGTATATCTCATTCCGTAGTCCCCCTCAAAGTATCCAGAAGAAAACATGACCGCAACACATATCATATTGGTCCTACTCGGCAGCCTCTACTTGTCAAGTAGTTCAGTCGATTTGGTACCGTCCATTGAAACTTCCAATACAAACCACCACACCCCAAATTTTGTTACACAAATATTTTAAACGTACCTCTTTTCGATGGTGGAGACACTCAATATAGTCTTCCTTCAACGGAATGCACTTTGAGAGGTCATCTGTGTTTTTGTTTGTCGTGCACTCGATGACACGCTGCCAGTCTGGAGTTAGAAGAGGCCAAGGAAAAACAGGAAGAAGAAACCATACCGGGAAAACAACGGCTGACGCCACCAGTGAACGAAACTCCGCTCATTTCTAGAGATGATAAATAACGCTATGTATCTGCGAATATTGTCGATTGTTCATTGGGTCATTGAAGTTACTGACAAAGTTATTAGTAATAATAGAGTTCAGAATTGGATCCATTACTCTAACTGATGTGTACTGACACCCTACTCCGTGGACGAATTTATCTAAGATTTTGGGAAATCGCCAAAACCGCATTGACGTTTGTCACACGCCACCTCATTTTGCAAAGAGCGAACGCTATTTGCAAGGCAGAGGATCGGCTTTGTTCTGGTGGGATCTCGTTGAGCGAAGTTTTGCTCCAAGTTCGTCATGGGTAGCAGAGGTAAGTCTCGTTATGGACTGAGGGCTACCGCCACATATTCTCCTTCAAACAGGTAGTTTGGCTACCTTATTAAACATATACACACAGATGCTTACTACAGGTGATCTGGTTCCAGTAGCCAACACTCGGGGATTTGGGACAGAGCCTCCCCGAGGGCGTACGGAAAAAAAGATTGAAGAGCCACAAACACCATTTCGAAAACGGCAAAGATGGGGGAAAGAAGCGAAAGAAAACAGAATTGCAAATATGTTGGAACTGGAATACATTATTGACGGCATTTTGACGCCTGAGCAATTTGAAGCATATGCTCTAAATTACAGAATCGAGGAGATCTCGAGAAAACTAGCAGTCAATGATGTGGTTCCAGAGGAACGCGGGAGAAGTCCATCGCCTCCGCCACAGTATGATAATCTTGGTCGTCGTACCAATACGAGGGAAATCCGGTATCGAGAGAAGCTTCAACTGGAACAACATTTCCTAGTTGAGACGGCAGTCAAATGCATTCCAGGATACAAGCCGCCGTCTGATTATCGCCGGCCCCAGAGAACTTCTGAAAAGATTTACATTCCAGAAAAGGATTTCCCCGAAATTAACTTCATGGGTTTGCTTCTTGGGCCGCGTGGAAAGACACTCAAAGAAATGGAGACCGCCAGCGGAGCTCGAATTTCTATTCGAGGGCGAGGCTCCGTGAAAGAAGGCAAGGGCCGTACGAATTTGCCTTACTCTCAAGGTATGGATGAGGATTTACACTGTATTATTTCTGCCGATGCGGAATCCAAAATTCAAAAGGCCATTCAATTAGTTAACAAGATTATCGAAACGGCTGCGTCAACTCCCGAGGAACAGAATATTCATAAGCGACAGCAGTTGCGAGAACTTGCTGCTTTGAACGGAACGTTGCGGGATGACGAAAAGTATTTGTGTATGAACTGTGGTGAGCAGGGTCACAGCAAGTACGATTGCCCGAATAAGGAGGTTTACACGGCACAAGTCGTATGCGAAAACTGTGGGTCGCGCGGGCACTTCACAAAAGACTGTAAGGAGCCTAAGAGAGCAACTGCAGACGCGGATAAGGAGTATGCACAGTTGATGGCTGAGCTGGGTGGTGGTGGCGCCCCTGGGGCACGAAATGCGTTTAACGGTAGCTCCGAGCAACGCAGAGCAATCACCGACGGTGGTAGTGGGCAGCGTGACTTTAAGCGGAATGGATTTTCCAATGGCCCATCTCATCCAAGCGGTCCTGCATGGATGCCCCCGGAGGGCAACGGGTCTCCTGCAGACAATGGGTGGCAGGATCGTGGCGATCGCAATCAACGCCGCGATTGGAATAGTCCCCAACGGAATGGAAGCGGTAGCTGGTACCCGCAAGATGGTAGTGATCGTGATGGGTACCGTGATCGTGATCGTGACCATCGTCGTGGAGGTGGTGGCCCGATGCGAGGAAGGTACAACAATTACAATAGTCGAGGAGGCAATACCGGGCCCTATGATCGACCCAATCGCTACGATGATCGCCGTCGGGACAATAGTTACGGCTCGAATTCACGCTCCGGTGGATACCAAAGTGGCCCTCAAGGTGGCGGCTACCAGGGCGGCTACCGTGATGATCAAAGTTCTAGTGGCTATGAGAGCTATGGTCAATCACCGTCAGCTAATAAGTCTGCACCGCCCCGAATGCCGCTGGTGTCAGGGGGGCCCACATCCTCCTGGGGAGCTGCAACAATGCCGCCTGGTCTCGGTGGGCCGCCGGGCTTATCGGCACCTCCAGGAATCCGTGGGCCGCCGCCGACACTCAGTGCTCCTCCTGGACCCCCACCAGGTGCTTCCTCGTTACCTCCACCTCCCCCTCCTGGCGCGGCGCCTCCGGGCACACGTCCACCACCACCGCCGCCTCCTGGTATGTAATGTTAATGTGCTTCAGTTTTATGTCGTATTAAAATTATGGCTCGCTACGCACTCAATTCGTTTGATTATCATTAAAATCT